>QLOM01001113.1:15087-41102 GCA_003313785.1 Termitomyces sp. MG148
AATAACAATAAATTAAAATAATTAATACATATTATAATGTGTATGGCTGCCTTACCTAAGGCAGCCAATTTTACTGTTACACTACATAGTACTGGAATTGTATATCAATCTGGTTCTCTTGTGTGATAGTAAGGCTTTTACTATTACTTGACACCATTTCACTTTTTTGAACCTTTTGGGTTCAATTCAAGTACTATGAGCGAATAATTGTGATTCTAGATTGTCAGTCTAGAGAACTTTACGAGCAAAAGCAAACAGTGCATCAATTCTTTGACGCACACACCCGAACTGTCAGGGGACTCCTTATCCCTCCTTTCTTTCACTCTTTATTCCTTCATCCTTCCTCTATTTATTTCCTTATTTCTGCTGTCACTCTTTTATCTTATTGCTTCTATTCTTTCAACACCATCTATTAGTACTATTCTCAGCCCTTGAGGTGCTCTGGTTCTTTAGTTATCATTCAGACAAGTGTAGCCAATGCTTCCAGAGGCTTAGTAAGCATTCAGAGGCTTAGTCATTGTGAGGCTAGTCTCACAATTACTAAGCAAGTCACATGAGACAATTTCCGAGTTTTTGATTATTTTCGGAGATTTTCCCTTTTTTAGATGATAAAATTTATTGTGGCTTTTGTCATGCTGTACAGTTGCTTCCCATGCTTCTAGAGCCTTGGAAGCATCACTCCTGGCATAGAAAATCCCTAGACTTGTTCTCTTTGGATATCCCTCTGCCAGGTGAGTAGTTATAGTTGTATTACTCATATATACTTTGGATATTCTTTTGCCAGCTGTGTGACTGAGCCATAGCCTCCAGAGGTTGCCCTTACATGAACTATTATATACATATAACACTGATTGGATGGATACCAATCAACCAATGGAACCAACACGCAATGGTGAGACCATTGACCAGTCACTAGTGTATCTGCTAGTTGTCTTGGATGACCTGGTTCATCCCAGGTTACTACAATGAAGGAATCTCTCCAGCAGCCTCAGAAAATGCCAGGAGGAGCTCTGTAGAGCAAGGCGTGACCCACTGCTATGCCCAGCGGTGCAGCAAAGCCAGAAGTATTCTGGAAGACCCCAGAACAGAACATGGGAAGAGACAATGCTTGTTAAGGAACTGGTCTCCAGACCGTGTCCAACCCTATTCCGAGCTTAGTCCAACAATATGCCTATTCCTAGCAGATCCAACCGGCCGCTTGGCCTACCCTTTCCCCTTCCATCTTGTAGTAGTCAGCTTTGATGAATCATATGTCCAGATCTTACTCAGCATCAATTATTGTTAGTCATACTCCTTTACATACCGAGGCCCAACTAGTAAACAGTATTAGTAATAGCACAGCCACCAATGTAGTATATATAAGCAGCCTGTGGGATAGAATATCCTCAGGCTGAACAATAGCAGTGTTCTTCTAGCCTATTCACTGAACTGACTGTAAGCTTATCTAGCACCATCCGACTCTTTGTTAGCCTTGCTTGCCTCTTGCCCGACTCCTGCCCGCTGATGAGACTCCACTTAGACTCAGCACAGAAAGCTACATTTTAGCGACTCTCTTAGCACCTACCGACGCCTCTTAGCGCCTACCGACGCCTCTTAGCACCTACCGACGCCTCTTAGCGCCTACCGACACCTCTTAGCGCCTACCGACGCCTCTTAGCGCCTACCGACGCCTCTTAGCGCCTACCGACGCCTCTTAGCGCCTACCGATGCCTCTTAGTGCCTACCGACGCCTCTTAGCGCTTACCAACGCTTCTTAGCGCTTACCGACGCCTCTTAGCGCTTACTGACGTTCTCTAGCGCGTTTTGGAGCAGTTTTGCTCTAAGTTCAACGTAGAGACTTGAGGAATGAAGTACTAGCCGATGACTAAAGGAATTAACAAGTGACAGACAGCTTAAAGGCATCATTTTCATGCTTAGCTACTGATCCTACCGCTTAGCAAACAGCCTTGGTGCATTAATACTTTTTAGGTTATATTTTTCATTTACACTGTCAAAGCACTTTAGCGACATTTTACATATGATTTCTTACCTTTTCTATAAAAACTGTACATAGCTACCACATTGGGAGACAATTACCAGAGTTTACAGCCCATCTTTGACTTCTCAGTAATCCGCTCTCACAAGCACTCTTAGTACCTAGAGTTGCTTTCCTTATCTTTCTCTCATACGGCATACTAGGCACCAACTACGGGTGCACTCTTTACGCTAGTCCACCTACGGGACTAAACAAGACACTACGCAAACTCGACCTAGGCACCTACGGCCTAACTATTAGCACTTAGTTGTGCTAAGCACCTTTCAATTAACTTTATTTTTACTTTCACTTTACTTACGTGTTTCTGGGACTCTGCCAGGACTCAACCTTGTTACTTAGTGCGCCCAACCTATTGATTTATAAGTGCTAGGCTATTGTCAACACTACAGTGCTCAGCGACTTTTGGGCGTCATCAAATTGAAGCCCACCGCGAGGGTACTTTAGGCAGATTTCCGCCAGCAGCACACCTTTCAAATCATTTTACATCCTTATTCAACACTCTTTATCTCCACAAAGGAACACTTGCTGTGTTCATTAGCAACCTTAGCGACATCGATATCTTGGCAACATTTTTGTGCCTCTCTTACCAACATTTTGCAACATCTCTTGGTGACTTTTCTTAGCAACGTTTGGACCTTTTCTGGCAACGTTTAGCAGCAATTTTTTGGCAATGTTCTAGCACCTTTCTCAGGGACTCTTAGCGCTCCTCTTAGCGCCTTTCTTAGCGCCAGTTAGCGACGTTTCTTGTCGACTTTTTGACAGGCTTTTGCAGACAATCTGGGTGCAGATTTTGTCCTGTTAACTTCATTCATTTTCCCCACAATCAACCAACAATCACTACCACTATGGATCATGGTATCCTTCAGCATATGCCACCATGTAATCACCCTGCCACACCTAAATGGGATGAAACCCACCCTAAAGAGTTAATGCAGTATTTTCAGGAGCTTGAATACTTGCTACATGACTGTGGAGTTACCGACGCTACTCAGAAAAAGGAATATGCTACTCGCTATGTCTCCTATGACACAGCAGAATCTTGGACAGGACTAGCAGAATTTAGCGCCACTCAGGAGCCCTTAGCGACATTTGAAGCATGGAAAACAGCAGTCATCAGGATGTATCCAGGTGCAGAAGAATCTACACGCTACACAGTTAGCAAGCTACAGAATCTTGTTCTGAACACATCTACTATTGGCATTACTAGCCTTGGCGCCTTCTCTGCTTATTACCGCACCTTCCAACGCATTGCCAAATGGCTCTTAGCGCATGATAAACTTGATTATAATGAAGAACGTCACTTATTTCAGCAAGGCATCCCTACATTACTTTGGAGAAGATTAGCGCACCGCCTAGAAATTCTCATGCCAGAGCACCATCCAGAGGAACTATACAGTATTGACCAAGTCTTTGAAGCAGGCAAATGGATTTTAAAGGGTACCGACACATGTTCTAGCAATACTGCCACTCTTAGTGCACCTCCTGGACTTGCAGCGCCAGCCTCTGCCACCACTTCTGTCTTAGTGAACACTGTTGCAGAATGTTACATAACATACAAGGATGTTGACGCTGCAGTTAGCACTGTATTTTCAGCTATCATGCCACGTCTACAAGCTATGCTCGCTAGCGCTGCCATTAAAGCAAATGAAGAACTTCTCAGGGACTCTAGCGTTTCCACAGACAGCGCCAATGCTAGCACACAGGATTTACCACAGGCACAAATTCAAGAGATCCTTTACTTGGGACCTGCTAAAGAACAAACACGGCAAGAACGCATTGCACAAATAGAACAGGAACTTTATGTGCTGAGAAACGTCGCCATTACCTCCCCAGAAGTCACCAGCACCCTTAGCACCTCTAGCGCCAATGTTCCTACAGTTACCGACGCAGTTTCCAACCCCAACAGCAAAGTTTCCACTTCCGACTCAGTTTCTACCACTACCGACACAGTCCTTGCCACCAACAACTGTGCCAACATAATTTTAGTGCCCTCAGCTTTGCAACTACACAATGGACTTCCTGCTGGTTATTTCCCACCATCAGAGAGAGTTTTTGCCGCCCCTGATAAGCGCCCCAAAGGAGGATACTTGCTGACTGCACCAATTTATAATGCTAAAAAGAATGAAGAGGTTTTTAGTCGCACTATGAAGTCTTTGGTTGCAATCACTATTGGAGAACTTTGCAGCATAGCTCCTAGCGCCAGCGCCAAGATCAGCACTGTAATAGACTCATCTCTTGAAAAAGGCACTATCTCTGGCGCTAACATTAGTGCTTCTACATTCTTGAATTCTAGCGCCCCTACCAATGCCAATTCTAGCGACCACATACTCTCATTCGACCCAATTGGACCCTCAATGGATGCGCTAGCACTAGCGCACTTCTTTTTCATTCCTGGACATGGTTAACAAGCAAAATGTTTTAACTTCGCTAAGTTTCTTTTCTTGAAGTTTTATTTTTCTTAGTCTTCTTACTGTACTTTCATAGACAATTTTGCTACCACCCACGCTAATTTTCGTCGCCAAGAACACTTCTTTTCCAATACTTACTGAGCCTCTGCCGCTTCCTTCAGTTTTGCATTACGATTTTCAAGTTATCTTTGACTTTCTAGCAGTTTCTTCACTTTTGTTTAGCGCAGCTTTTAGCGCACTCACTGCCACCTTACCGACTCTTTCCCATGCCAAAAAGCGCCAACAGTCACTACAGATCAGCACTTCATCTCACTTTCCTTACCGACAATGCTAGTGCTCAGTAATTTACTAGGGAGTTGACTGAGGACAGTCAATTTTTCAGTTGGGGAGAGATGATGAGACTCCACTTAGACTCAGCACAGAAAGCTACATTTTAGCGACTCTCTTAGCGCCTACCGACGCCTCTTAGCGCTTACCAACGCCTCTTAGCGCTTACCGACGCTTCTTAGCGCTTACCGACGCCTCTTAGCGCTTACCGACGCCTCTTAGCGCTTACCGACGCTCCTTAGCGGCTTACCGATGCCTCTTAGCGCTTACCAATGCTCCTTAGCACTTACCGATGCCTCTTAGCGCTTACCAATGCCTCTTAGCGTTTACCAACGCTCCTTAGCGCTTACCGACGCCTCTTAGCGCTTACTGACATTCTCTAGCGCGTTTTGGAGCAGTTTTGCTCTAAGTTCAACGTAGGACTTGAGGAATGAAGTACTAGCCAATGACTAAAGGAATTAACAAGTGACAGACAGCTTAAAGGCATCATTTTCACGCTTAGCTACTGATCCTACCGCTTAGCAAACAGCCTTGGTGCATTAATACTTTTTAGGTTATATTTTTCATTTACACTGTCAAAGCACTTTAGCAACATTTTACATATGATTTCTTACCTTTTCTATAAAAACTGTACATAGCTACCACATTGGGAGACAATTACCAGAGTTTACAGCCCATCTTTGACTTCTCAGTAATCCGCTCTCACAAGCACTCTTAGTACCTAGAGTTGCTTTCCTTATCTTTCTCTCATACGGCATACTAGGCACCAACTACGGGTGCACTCTTTACGCTAGTCCACCTACGGGACTAAACAAGACACTACGCAAACTCGACCTAGGCACCTACGGCCTAACTATTAGCACTTAGTTGTGCTAAGCACCTTTCAATTAACTTTATTTTTACTTTCACTTTACTTACGTGTTTCTGGGACTCTGCCAGGATTCAACCTCGTTACTTAGTGCGCCCAACCTATTGATTTATAAGTGCTAGGCTATTGTCAACACTACAGTGCTTAGCGACTTTTGGGCATCATCACCGCCTCTGCGCTCGCTCAATTCTTGCTTGCCCCTTGCATTGCTGATTCTGTGGAAGGAGTTCCGCAGACATCAAGCGTTTTCCTTACAGGTTGTTCAGCCTCCTACACTGTCTGCCCTCTTAGCCTACAGTATCCAACTCTATTCCCTACTATGTCTTCTGACTCTTGGTCTCCCTCTACCCCTATGACTTGCACCCCTACAGTGGCACCCTCTGCTTGTCCTTCTACCCTGGCCTCCGGTACGCCTCCTGTTCCTGGAACGGGCCCTGCCAAGATGCCTCACTAGACCGTTGACTAGTTCTCTATGATGCAGCAGATGCAGCTGATACTCGCCGTTCTCAAAGGCAGACTAGCTGCTCTAGAGAGTGGACATGTGGTCGCCGCTGCCCAAACCGCTAACAAGCATAGTAACACTCCGGTTGCCCATTGCTCTGCTCCTCCTGGCCGCCCTAAGCCCTCCGAGTCCTCCAAAACTCTTACCACGCCCCCCTCTTGTAATCTTAGGGTTACTGAACTTTTCTAGATCCCGATATGGTGCTGCCCCTCCTTCAACCTTGTACTTACCAAACGCACCAACAAAGGCCACATAACCACCCAGCGAGTCACAACAGTCCAATTGTACAAGTACCTGGGCATCATCCTCGACCCCAAACTACAATGGTCAGCTCACATGCAGAAAGTCACAGCCAGCGCCACCTGGTGGACAGCCCAAATCTCCCAGCTCTTGTAGCTGTCAAGCGGGATGCTTCCTCATCGCATCTGTCAATTGTACAATACTGTAGCTGTTCCTACCTTCACATACGCCGTAAACGTCTGGTACACTGGGGTGGACCGAGCTGCTCACAGCTTCAAGCATACTGAGTCAGTTGCAGTCACCAGAAAACTAGGCTCGGCCCAGCAGCAAGCAGCCAAGTTAATCACCGGCACCCTCAGCACTACTGCCAAGAACGTCATAGAAGCCCATGCTAACCTCCTCCCCATTGACTTACTCTTTTGCAAGGTCCTCACTAGAGCAGCTCTATGCCTCTCCTTTCTCTTTCCTTCCTACCCTGTGCATGCACTGGTCCACAAAGCAGCTTGACAGCCAGTCCACCGTCACTGTTCACCATTACATTGCATTTTCCATTACACGTTGATCTCTCCCACAGACATTGAAACCATCCTTCCTGTTAGGAGGCATCTGAACTACCGACCGGCCTTCTCCACCCTTCAAGGACCTTGCACTTGAGGCAATCTCAACTGCCTACAACTGTGCCACTTCAGCTGTCTACTGCAACAGCTTGGGCTTTGAAGGGAGCATTGGCGCCTCTGCCGTCCTCTACATAAACAACAAGGAAGTATCTTCTTTGAAGTACCACCTTGGTTCAGCAGCTGAACACACAGTTTATGAGGCTGAGATTCTTGATCTTATGCTCAGCTCCTACCTACTGACTTCCCTGACCAGACAGCTCCGAGGCCTGACAATTTTCAGCAGCGACAGCCAGGCCTTAATACAAGCCCTTACTAATCAGTGCCTGCACCCGGCCCACTACCTTCTTGACATAGCACACACAATATTCAAAAATCTACACAGGAAGCAAGACTGCCTCTGCCACTCTTCACATCGCAAGAAGGCTGCAAGACCAGATGAGGCCTGGACGCTGATGATGCCCAAAAGTTGCTAAGTACTGTCAAGGGTAAATGGTACCTAGCTACTGTGTAAGGTAATGCGTTGGGCGGTCGCTAGTTGAGAGAGAGTCCGGGCAGGGTCCTAGAGACCTAGTTTGTTAAGGAAAATTGAGTAACTGGAAGAAAGGTGCTTAGCAATCTAAGCCATGTAGCCTGCGAGGCGCTAGGGTGCCACTGTCGGTAGGGACTTGGCGATGTAACGTAGTCAAAGTGTGCTCGTATAGCACCTAGACAGTCGGCAAGACTGGCGAAGAAGCGGCAAGCTTAGTGTAGTCGGTAAAACCAGTAAGTTCCTTAGCGACTCCGAGGAACTTAGTGTGCGCAAGTTGTGATCTGAACTGTGGGGATGGAATTCAATACTCTTAAGACAAAATATGTACAGTATTTATAGGCGCTAAGTCGCCGTGTTAATTAAGCTATAAGTCGCTAAGTAACAAAATGGGGAATGGATTATGACAAGAAGAATAGAATGTGAAATGGCTAACCCGCGGCGTCTATCAGTCGGCAAGCGCTAAGTCACCAAGTGAGCACTGAAATCAGTCAAATAAACGGTGACTATCCTGGGGTCTGAAACAATCAAGGGGGCTGGCGTTGCTAAAGTCGCTAAGCGTCGGTAAAGTTAAGTGTCGCTAACCGCTAGGCACCGGGGCTGAGGAAGTGATGGCCTGCTGATAGCCGTCGGCAAGTCGTTAAACGCATAATCTTATAAGGCGCCAGCTATCTTTGATCAGTGACCTGTTATTGAGCCCGAGGTCATGTGTGTGGTCCATGCGTTAACAGTCAGGTGGGCGAGTCCCATGGTCTAGAAGTCCCGTGCGCTAAACATCCCGTGGTCGCCTAGTCATGTGTAGTCCGTGTTGCGCCTGATCGCCTGAGTGAGCCTCCAAACTTCTATCAACAAAAGTCGCTAATTATAGCTTTGCTGCGCTGAGCCCAGCCCAGGTCTTATTAATGCCCCACTTCTGTGTCTTCAAGCTCCAGATACATTGGTCTCCTGGCCACAAGGACTTTGCTCCAAACAAACGCGCTGATGCCCTGGCAAAAGAGGCAGCAGAGGAATCCTCAAGCCTGGTCCATCTACTTCTGCTGCTTCTTAGATGCCGCCTTTTACCATGCAGCATCCCCATGTCCAGGCAGGCTGACCTGGTTGCTATGCACATAATCTGGAAGAGGAAGTGAAAGAAGTCACCCTGGTTTCCACCACTGCGTAAGATTGACAAGACTCTCCCATCCAGAGACTACCTCAAACTCATCACAGACCTCAACCAACATGACTCAGCCACCATCACCCAACTTTGCACTGGCCACGTCCTCCTTAACCAGCATCTCTTCAGAATTTGCTGCACCAAATCCCCAACCTGCCCCCATTGCCAAGGCCTCACAGTTGAATCTGTTCGACACTTCCTTATCAAATGCCTGCAGTATTCACATGAGCATCATCTGTACCTCACAAGACCCCTCAAACGCAAAGCTGAGTCCATCCCTTTCTTACTGTCATTGCTCTCTGCTCAGAAACATCTGCTCAGATCTGTCAAAGCCACTAAACACCTCTTGCCAACTCTTCTCACTCATCATCCAGGTGCGCCACTGCACCACCTTCCAACTCTCGCTCCTGCCCACACACATAGCTCATACCCCTGATTAAAGCTTCCCCTGTTTGTTATTACTATATTCACTCCCTAACTCTACCCTAGATACTTACTAGACATGGCCTTAAGCACTTCCTCTTCCGACTACTGACCTCCTCTACTTTTGGTCAGGCACATGGCCAAGTTGCTTGTCTCAACCCTCGCTTGCTCTGCAAGCTTTAGATGCACCATCCCTCCTGTCTCAAATACCCTCACACTTTTTTTAGGATTTAACAGGGGAGTGTGGTCAAAAACGGTGCTAGGACGCGCCGGCCTGCTCTTTCTCTGCATATGCAGGGGAGGGGGGGGCGTGGTCTTTCACAGCTCTTGTAGTTTGTATTCCTGTTGATGTACCGTGCAAAATAGGTGCCAAACACCTCGTGCACGTTAAATGGAAATAAAAAAAAAAAAAAAAAAAAAGTTTGAGGAACAAAATACTATCAAAACAAATACGAGTGTTCCTCTGGAAAAGTGCACACAATGCATACAAGGTTGGATCCTACTGGAACCACCCAAATATGAAGCCAGAACTTCTATCACAAGCCACATGTGCTTACAACAGAGAAGAAGAATCTCTGGACCACATCATCTCAAAGTGCAAGAGTCCTGGCCAGGAGTTAGTATGAGACCTAGCAAACAACCTGTGGAAAAAGAAATCCAAGAAGGACTTCCCTAAACAAGACCTCAGCACTGTGGTTGGAAGCCTTTTAATGAATGCAAGAGATGAGAAAAATAAGATCTCACACAGTCTAACACGCCTCTTCAGAATAATAGTAATAGAATCCGCATACCTAATATGGCTACTGAGATGCAAAAGAATTATACAGAACAAGGGTGAACCCCACTCACATCAAGAAATTGAGAACAAGTGGCGCAAAATAATATCTAACAGGGCCAAGCTGGACACAAAGCTATCAAACAAGAAATTTGGGAAGAAATCAATCTTGGTTGCCACAGTTACAAATACATGGTCAAACACAGGTTTTGAAACCAGAACATGGACAAATGAGCCAGAGACAGAGGCTCATGGTGGGGTTTTAGTGGGTAGCTGGCCGGACTCTAGAGAAGGAGTAGGTTGAAAACCAAGCCTTGGCTAGGAGCCCCACACTCAGTGCATAAAGCATTTCCTCATGGAGATTTATGATGGTTTTTTTTTATCTATAACCTGGTTTCAATTCCAGGTGACCACCAACAGGTATGACTAAAGCACCCAGGGCAACAAAGTCCATACTATCCCAAACGTTACTCCAAAAAAAAAGAAAAAAAAATGCTTAGCACAGCTAAGCACTGGTAATTAGGCTGTAGGTGCCTAGGTTGAGTTTGCATAGTGTCTTGATTAGTTCCATAAGTGGACTAGTGTAAAGTGTACACCCATAGTTGGTGCTTAGTATGAGAGGAGTCAAAGATAGGCTGTAAACTCTGGTGATTTCCTGGTAATTGTGGTAGCTATGTACAGTTTTTATATAAAAGATAAGAAATCATATGTAAAATGTTGCTAAAGTACTTTGACAGTATAAATGAAAAATATAACAAAGTATTAATGCACCAAGGCTGTGTGCTAAGCAGTAGGATCAGTAGTGTCAGGAGACTTCTGTTTTTGGAATCCCAGAGTTCTCTGGAGATCTTTGGGATGCTCCTATGCCCTCTAAAAAGTACTGCATAATTGTTTCCATGCCTCCACCATCTATGCTGATGCGCTGCACCATGGCAGAGGGATCCTTAGACTTGTTTTCTTCAGATTTTCCTCTGCCAGATAATTAGTTATCTTTCCTGTTGTACTATACTATCTAATAAATGATTTTCCTCTGCCAGTTGTGTGACTTAGCTGCAACCTCCAGAGGTTGCCTTTACAGCAGCTTAACCCTGGTCTAGAAGCCCCCTATAGCCACCAAAATTTATCTGGCTCCTATTTGTTGCTATTCCACTAGGCTTAAGCACCTATGCTCTTGATGTCTCAGCTGGCCACTTCAGAAGCTCTCTCAGACACTTACAGCCTCCAGCAAAGAAGCCTAGACCTGTCTGCTTCATCTAGAAATGCAGGTGCAACTTACTCAAGCCTCTCTAATGTCATGACCTGCCAATCCCACACCCAACTCCGGGACCTTGAACCCACTCCCACACTCTCGGAAGTCCCAGAAGATGACTTCCCACCAGCTCATAAGCCGGATCCAATCTTTGCCAGCAACTATAGACGCCACCGCCAATTACCCTGGCTATTGATCCCATCAACCCAAATACTACCCACCATTCCCAGAAAGTTACGCAACTCTCCCTGGACATCACTGGACCTTCCCAGACATCGCTGCCTCTCCAATCACGCCAACACCTGTGCCATCCGGCCATCATGTTGCGCTTAGCCATCACCCTATGCATTACCGCCCCAGAAACCCAATGCTGCCACCACTGGATTGCCACCAACACCTGCCACTCTACTTGATTGGAACCAACACCCGCCAACTTGTATAGAGTCCCAGAGCTGCACTCAGACCCAGAGATCAAAGGGTTGGCCCAAGACATAGCCGTAGTACTTAACTGGTAGGATAGAAACTTAGTCAGTAGTCTTGATATTATCCACCTGCCTACCCACCTGCCTACCTACCTACCTACCTACCTGAACTACTTGAATTACCGTATTGTTGCCTCCTGTTTCATTTTGTGTCTCCTAATCTAGTCTGCTTGTGTTTTGTGACTCCGTTTTGTATTGTGCCCATTTTTAACTTTGTCTTGTCTGGTGTTTTGTACTCGTCTCGATTCTCTCACCCTGTACTTCCCTCTTCCTCTTTATCTCTCTTGACTATCTCCCAGTTTAGCCCCAACTCATGTTTCCTTTCCCCGTTATCAATTTTGACTCTCATCCAGTCCCGGTCTTGTTTCTAGCAATACTTCAAACTCATCTATCTGTGTCTCTTTAAATCCCAGTTTCACTCTATCTAATCTTGCCTCACCCACTCGGCTCGAGTTGTAGAGCCTGTAACCTTCCCTGCCTCACTTCCGTTAATTGACCTTGCTCCTCAGACTTATCCAAAACTCCGTGCACTTGCCTCCCATTTTGTGGTTTGCTCCGGAGATCCTTTAAACGTTCATGCCCGTCCTGGAGCATAGTGTTTTACCCCTGGAGCCCTTGTAAGTCCTGGAATTGTACACTGGAGCTATTGTGTCTTCCTGTAAGAGTCTTGCCCAGTGGACTGAGCCTCCGTAGTCAGCGGAACCTGACATCTAACACAGCACACCACTGAACTCACCCACCTCCACTAAACTACCAAAACCATCTCTGACTCCCTCTGCATGCTCCTTAAACACCTTGCTCCAGTGGCAGCCGACCCTCTGCTGCCTACTCTGCTGGTGCAATGCCCTTGCACTGCACAATCCCCTCTTCTGGCATGAGAGCGCTCTAATATCCCATGCTTGGCAATTCCTGATACGTATAATGGTGACCGTGCATCCAGGGAATGTTTCCTACAATCCTGTGTCACCTACATCCAATTCTGCAGCAATGACTTTGTCTCCAACAAGCTAAAAATTGCATAGGTACTGTCCTATATGAAGTAAGGACAGGTGGCCACCTATGCAATGAGGGTCTTCTGACGCTTTGGTGGTGTCAGAAGCTTTGTGGACTAGGCCAAGTTTGAACAGGAGTTCTAGGACAAGTTTTTTTCCCAGAACTTGGCCAAAACCATTGTGTTGGTCCTGTGAGACAGAAATTAGTACAGCCAAGGGAAGTGATCCCTGAATAAGTACATCAACTCATTTCGTGTGCTAGTAGAGCAGGCCAAGTACCCCAATGGCCTGCAACTCTGCCTCACTTTCCAGGAAGGGCTCCATCTGGTCCTGATGAAGTGCATTGATAACCTCGTAGAGGGATGCCTGGCAGACAATCAGGTCCTGTCATAGTACCAGGTAGCTCAGAAGCAGTGGCAGCTCATGGAGCTCAAACAAGACCTCTGCAAGGCCGCAGCCCTTGCTTTGTCCTTACGCCTACCCATCACACTCCCCCACCAACCAACCACTCTTACCCCAACGATGTTGTCAGCAGCACCTGAGCCACTGTATTGACTATACTATTGTATTGGTCATTCTATTAGCTACAATTTTTATACTTACAGCATTCAGCCACAGTGCCATGCTCCCACTGTGCACAATCATCTTTTTTGATTTTCAAAGACCCAGGTAGGAACCAGTAGAGCAACAAAAAGTACTACAAAATAAAAATCAAATAATATATATAATAAAAATACACTTTGTATGTCAATGGCTGAATAAATACAACTATTTGCCAGAAGTCAACCAGCATGACATCAAATATTAGAAGAACAAAGTTAGCTGGAATGCAACAAAATTGAGGACAGCATTGGTTATTTGCTAGCATTGACCCGGCAAAAGCCGACAGGTCACATGGCAACAAAAATCGGACAAAAATTATGTCGGGTAATAAAATACTTCGTAGACCTCGGAACAAGTACTTCTATTTGCTCGCAGCCGTGAATGATCATCATGGCTTCCTGCTTCTCGATGAGACTTAATGAGGTCATTTGTTACTACCGAAGGACCAAAATTGCGCGGCCTAAATACCTCAATGCTGTCTGACTCTGATCTTTGTAGCTGCAATGCAGTACTCTGTTGTTCATCATTGATGATCATGGTTATACCAAAGTTTGACTGATCCCTTGGAATCTTCCGGCTAGTACATAATGTCGCTCAAAAGGAGTTAGAGGCTGGGTTTGTAGGAGGATGATCAAAAGATGAGTTCCTGATGCGATGAAAGTTTTTTTCAGTGTCACCTACCCATTTAACGATGGCAGATGTCAATCTCCATGTCTCTCACTCGCACCAGCAGTGCCCACTCGCTTGAGAAAGATGGTTCAATATCGCATCCAAAACCTCCTCAACCTCTTACAATCATACATCAAACCCAACAACCCAAATCATGACGTTGTACAAGCAGAATATGTGGCGTATATTGACGTGTCTTCTTTTCTCAGCGATACTCACAAAAAGGCATAGTAAACTTTGAACGAATCGTATTTGGATACATGCTAAGTGTATTCTCTAGGCATGGAAATGCGCAGAGCTCCCGCTTCTCATGTCGAGGGTGTTTCCACGTTCCGGTGTAGGGCGTCTGCGTGTCTCAATTGATTGTATGATGAATATCCTACTGATGGAGCAACTAACGTGAGTACATGGCGAGGTCACAGTCGAACAATATTCGATCGCCTGTATCCATTAGGGACACGCTAGCCACCATGGCCCAAGCTCGGAAATGGGCAGATATCTTCATGCAGGCATTCAAACAGACGCTAGGAGAAGTCGAGGGTCCTGCGGCAGTAATTAAGCAGTTACGTACCATCCTGTCATGGTCATTTTCTCGGGCTTCATCTTACACTCTGTAATCTATCTAGCCTTACCGATCGAGTCCTGAGCGCCATCATACTCATATCAATCTTATCTTATTGCAAGCAATATCCTCCTCACAGAAGGGATGGCCAAAGAAGCCGCTGATCGCGAAAATCCTTCTACAGAACTCACTTTGGAGGTGTATATGAAGATTCGCAGAGACTCCGTCGGTCTTCGCCCGTTCCTTGACATTGGGCGCTGGATACATGACATAGACGACATCTCACCTGATGTATTGAATCATCCTGATGTCGCCAAGCTCGAGGAACAGGCCATTGATCTCGTTTCTCTCGCCAACGTCAATTTTTCCTCGTTCACTCACACTCGAGTCAGAAGCAATCGTGTAACAAAATATCCGTCTACCACAGGACCTTTACTCATACAAAAAGGAATTCTTCGAAAGTGGTGCCCACCATAACTACGTGACAGGTGCACTCAAAGATCCTATCACTGGTCTCCGCAATGATGACCGACAAGGGGCGATTGATTACACATGCCGCAAGTTCTCCGAGACTTTGGCGGACTTCCAGCGTCAAAAGGAAATATTGCCCTCGTTCGGAGAAACCGAGGATGCTAAGATTGCGTTGTACATTGGTGTTATGATGGACACTGTTGTCGGAAACATTCAATGGAGCCTCTCATGTCATCGGTACGGGCACATTGAAAAGGCTGGGACATCGGAGGCACCAAATTGGAGAGATGTTGTTCTTGATATGGATCCTCTATGATCGTTGATAACTATGTATTCAGCCAGATTGTGTGATATGTAGTGTGGATTTCAGTTCATTAGTTCATTATTATCTGGCAAGATATTTGTATGTTGGCGCAATTGATCGGATATGACTTGTTAGTTTCGCGGCAGGATCCGAAATCACTTAATCAACCTTTAGAGAAGGGTATTGTTATCAGGATCATGGTAGGGTGGATGATGCTTTATAAGGACACGCCCGTTGAATACACCGTCCCAAATGGTATACATACAAGGACGACGAACGACCTGCTTCTTTTTGGCCTCGTGATGTGGTCGCGATCACCTGTCAGATGCCACGACCACGACTGATACATCGATTCTTATACAAAGTCCCCGTACTTACGCGCCGAATTCCTCATAATGACATGATTTCACCAAGAGGATCAGCAGACAAACCTAATGAGACGTTGAACGTGGCTACCACGCGAGACGCGTTCACATCTTGATTTAAGTGGATCTTGTCTCAGAACCTGGTTGACGCGCGTGTTCATGACACTAGATTGACGTATACGTGATTGGGTATCTTAGGTAGGTATGGCACGTCTGCTGGATACTAGTGGGAATTGACGAGATGCACGTAAGTCGCACGAAGATGAGGGACCTGCTTACCCTCTGATTATTGAAAGTCCTGAGGTTTTAGTGGTTTTATCTTTGTCATCTAGAATATTCTACATGGACGAACAAAACTGTATAGCGTTCGAACCAGAAATCAAAGTCTCGTTCAAATATCGCGAATATTAACGTCAGGGAACCAAAAGTACTGTTACAATTTCCGGGATTGCTTCGTGTAGCAAAAGGGTATATTAGAGAAAGATAACGCAGAGTCCGGTAGCGCTGGTGTCGAGTGTAACGTGGGGGAGGGACATCAGTGATAAGTTTTGCCACTGAATGGGCGGCCGAAGCGGACCCAAGGAGCGGGAGCTTTTGAGCGGGCGGGAATTACCCTCGACGATTGGCGTGTATGTGACGGGCTACGTCGTCTTCGATTGTTCGTCTGGATCTGATGATCGAGCGGTGCTTTGAGCACACTACGAGGAATATGGGCAACAAATCGTCTCACTTTATGACGAAGCAGGATAAGTTTGGCCATGTTCGCAGGCGGTCCACTTTCCCTGAAAGGGTTACCTGCCAAGTCGGGTCAGAAAGTGGCGCCATTGGGAGATGAGGCGACTTACGTGATGCAACGAGAGCAAGACCAGTCTCATGAGCGTCAAGGGAGTCGTCAGCAGCCATGATAGATATCCAAAGGGCGGGCATGAAGATATAGATGAATAGAAGGGCTGCGACTGAGCTAAGCATCATGAGAGGCAACATTCTGGCGATGAGGCTGCGCTTGAGCGCTGAGGCAAGGCCCCCAGGGCGGGAAGGAAATATTGGCCGGAGTGAGTCGACCTCGCCCCAAACTAAGTATTTGTTGGGGAAAACGAACGATATAAATTAATTATTACGTAAGTAGTGATGGAAACAACCCACCTTATCCGCTCTCAGCTAAGTATGAGTGGGTTCGTGTCGAGGGCCACCGTCACCACCATCGGCCTCGCCTGTAAAGCCTTCCTCAACATCGGTTACTGCTCCCTCACCGTCTCCGGTTTCCACCACCTCTCTGATGCCCTTAACAGTCCTGCTCGGACCTCCGGACAGGGTCTTATCACCGGTTAGGACTCATCACGCAATCCTAGCCGTTGCTGACTGGGACCAACAACAGTTGCAAATCACATCTCGACGTATGATCGTCTTGCCAGATAGTTAACTGTCTCTCAAACTGTCTCCAGGCTAGATGATCCTGTTGCCTGGGGCGTCCTTCCAGCGCGTTATTACCTGAATTCCAGAACGACACGCTGGACGCTTGGTGCTTCCGATGTCATGTTTACCAATCCGTCAGTCCCTTTGTATTCTAGACCCATTCATGCTTGTTTATTTCTGGTAGCAAGTATATTTTCAGCCTTCTTTCGACATGGCCAGACAATAGAAACCTTTCGGGGTAAGGGTATACACCAACCTGCAGTAGATTCCGCGATTCAAAAGCTTGACCAGGGTGGTTGGGTAAGGAACGCAACATTTCATCCATTTCCAAGTTGATTGTTTTACTACATAGGTTCATTTGTTTGGTGAGGGAAAAGTCAATCAACCCAGAGACTATCCGCGGGATGCGTCAGGCGTTGCTTCTCTTCCGAGATTCAAATGGGGCGTGTAAGTGGTGAAATTGAACCTTGCTTGAGTAGAGAAACTAATCCTATCAACGAAAACTAGGAGTCGCATACTCATGGAAACTGTGAAGCCTCCTGTCATCATACCTATGTGGCTTACGGGATTCGACACACTCATGCCTGAAGGGCGGACTGCGCCTTGGAAGTTCTTGCCTCGCTACGGAGCCCAGCTCAGTGTAACCTTCGGTAGCCCAATTCTTCCCGCTGAGATTATAAATTCTATCGGAGTGATAGATTCCAAAGTGTCACCTCCTGACACTGTCCAACCTGTTGTCGGTTGGGTGAAAGATAAAATATCGTCGAAGCTTCAAGCCATATCAATGACACAAGAAGACTTTTCACAGGTCAGGTCTGCGGTTACAGCAGTTGTCCAGCGGCGTGTTGAAGCTTTGGGTCGGACCATATGTGGCAATACTCTCACCCGATGACAAGTCCATTATTTCATCTAACAAGATTTATAAAGTAGATTACTTACTGCCAAGTAATGTATTTTGTTCGGTAATCTAGACGAGTAGACAGTAGCCTAGTGTTGTGGAACCACATTATGGAAGTCAATAATCTTTTGTAAGTGACTATTGAGAATCTCTATCGCAGTGTTATTTACGTATTTTTGTGCAACAGTTGGATTGATGTTGAGTAGCGCGTTCCTTGACGGTTCAGCCAATGACTGAGCAACAGTTTCGCAGGTCTGCATGTGCTGAATATCAGTCTGACCTGGGTAGAACCACACGGTTACGGCCTGCACATCATCGCAGGTCAGCAGGTGCAAGCAAAAGGGCGTAGATAAAGATCGACAATACGCACAATCATAGAGTAGAGCATCATCATCATCATCCCTTCTGCCCAATTAGTCTTCGCGTCGGCTGTGACATGATTTACAAGAAAACAAGCTCCTAACAGAACAGCAACTTCAAATATGTCGAACAGGAGTGATAGAGGCTTGCTAGTGAACCAAGCGATAAGGACCAAGAAGGGCAACCAGAATAACAGGAACTGAATCCCGAGGTCGATGGATCGTCCTTGGGCTAGATCAGAGGGAGGAGGTGGCGGCGCACGACCGAGGTAGTGCCTAAAGTGACGGCGGAAGAAGAAAACTATTGAGAGGATGCCGTCCGCAGAGTAGGATACCATTGGGAGGAGAACGATGCCAAAGAACCTGCCAGCTTTGTTAAATCTTTCCATGTAAACAGGACAGGTAACAATTCGTACTCCTGCTGAATGAGCCCTCTGTTCCCCATGGGTTTAACGCTGTCCACTAACTATTCACATCCCGGGTCAACAACAGGGACTCTCGCGAGATGAATGGAGCGAGAACGTACGAGCTCAGACGTGAATCCAAGCAACACAACCGTGGCGAGGAGCACAATGATGCATACAAAAGGATTAACTTCCGGTTCCTCTTCTTCCAGCTTCGCAACATCAGCTTTGAATGAGTCGGGTGCATCTGGATGTTCTTGAAGATTGTCCTTATCACCGGGTGGGTGATGTAGATAGACCCTGGAGCCGACGTAACTGACAAAAAGGAATCAATCGAAAATCGGATTTACCACGAGATCCAAATCAAAATACGCACATAAGAAGCAGTAATATGGCCAAACCACGGCTCAATTTGAGAAAATCGCCTCGCACGCTATCACTGATCGCAGCCCCTACACCCAGACTTCCCAAAGGGACCATTCTGTCAAGCCCACTGAAGAACGCAGCGGGCAACAAGAGCGTCAACGCCCTGAGGACCAGTGAGAAGCTGCCGTTCCGATAATTGGATCAATCGCGTACCCTATAGTCAAAAGAGTGTTGTTCATTGTGACGATATGAGGGTGTAAATCTTGCGTGAACACGTTAGTACCTCCCGAAAAGAAAGACGACCCGGGTACGAGTAACAGTCGAAGAAGGAGTACACCTATTACAGTGTGAAACGTCGATAATTACAGATACAAGCCGGATGCATACCAATGACTGTGGATTGAAGGAGCTTCAGACTACCAAAAGAAAAACCAAGCGATCAACAATTACAGCTCTCAACCTTTTGTACCCATGGACGTACTTGCAATGCATGAGGAGGACGACAGCCAATGTCGCTTCAACCGTGCTTCAGAGATAACATAAATTATCAGTGACATACTGGATCAATAGAACTCAACTTGTTTAATGTAATAATGATTAGATCACCGATGGCTCTTCCACAATACAGTGCCAGTTGTTCTCCTCCAAAATCAAGGATTTTACTCAGAGGTATGATCGCAATGAAGGTAACTATGGAAATCAAAGGCAGTTGATCAACATTATGTTGACGAAAATTGCCATTACCCACAAATGAATTTAACAATGTGAGAGACATGAACATAATGGATGCCCCATGCAATTGGCACAAAAACGAGGAGCACATTCAACCCTACACAGGTCATTCATTACTCAACATTCCATGAAAACAGGCTGTACACTCACAAGTAAACCTCACAAAGGCCATGAAACTCGCTAACCATCCAATCTTGTGACGCCCAGCACCGCTCAACCGCTGCCAAAACGTAAACGCCCTAGACAACCTACCCACCCTCCTCTTCTGCTCTGATACAGTGTCGGTAGAATACTGACTCTCCACATCCACATCGTGATGGGCATCCCAAACGATCTCGACACCACGATTATTAGGGCGTGTAACGTTGATCGAGAAGGGCCGTGATGGCGTGTGCGCAGAATTCACAGGCTCTCCCAAATCAATATGGTTGAACCTCGAGTCGATCCCGCCGGATAGGGGAATACGTCGCGTACTAGCAGCGTCGTCACTCCAAATGCTGTGCCCTGAGTCAAGGACATTAATATTGTTCTGCCCAATAGTAGCCATAGACGACTTCGGGCGAACGGTACGTGTGAGTGCCTCTAAGGCAAGCTGACGATGTCGATTCTCCATAGTGTTGTCGTTTTAGTTTGAGACCAGCTCAGATGATAAGGGTAGAGATCCAGCTCTGGTGAAACGAAGATCCGTCGTAAGTAAAAGTTATAAGTACTCCGGCTACGTCTCCATCAAACAGGCACACTGCCTCATCTGTCTAAAACACCGACGTTTACCGAGATGACCTACATACATACGACGGTCGAAAGCATGTTTCGGCGATGAAAAGCACCCTAGAAAGCATATACAAAAAAACCAAAAAAAGGTATCGTATAGCTAAATAAGTATGATGGGCATAAAAAAACAAGTATCCTTTATTCGTGCGATCCCCCGGCTGCAAAGGTTGCTAGAGTTGTCGCGACACTCTCACATGAAAGCAAAAAGCTAATCTCTGGTTGCCCTGTGTAGAACCATGTACAGATAGCCTGTCATAAAAATAGTCAAGAAAGAAAATTACGTGTTTATCAAAGAACGTACGATCATGCAGTAGAATGCAACCATTGCGAAACCCTCAGCCCAATTTGTTTTTGCATCGGCAGTCACATAGTTTACAACGAAACATGAGCCTAGTAAGACGGCAACCTCGAAGAAATCTGAAAGTCGTCAACGCCTTTGATCGAACTATTACATATACAACTACATACCAAAGAGAAGGGACATTGGTTTGTTCAACCACCAACCAAGCATGACAAGGAAGGGCATCCAGAAAAGAGTGAACTGAATACTGAGATCAATTGCGCGAGCTTTAGCCAACTCCGCAGGAGGCTCAGGCTCCTCGAAAAAGTATTTGCACAGATACCGGATGAAATAAACGATCGTAACGAAGCCATTCGCAGCCCATGAACAAATTGGGAGAAGGAACATGCCAAACCATCTATTTAATAAGTCAGCACCAAAAGAATATATAGACACAAGTGAACAAAGATATACTCTTCTTGGATGTTACCGGACTCGCGGACGAACTCGATACTTTCTACAAGCTTGAAAGACAATTAAGGAGGCAGACAAAACATATAATAGAGGATGTTTACCCATTCAGTCGTGGCAGCCATGATAGCAATACTGATCAAAAGTACGATGACGAGGATGTATTGGTTCGCTTTGGGTTCCTCTCTGAGGAGCTCCTTTTCCTCCCTCCTCATAGCAGCAGGTGCATCCGCATCAAGCGTCAAAGCATTATTATCGCCAGGCGGATTGTGAAGGAAAATGCGAGATGAAATATAACTGACGATGTTGCAATGAACAATGGTATTGAGTAGAAATGATGGAAGACTTACACTGCGAGTAGTAATACAGCAAGGCCACGACTCATAACAAGGAAGACACGTCTTGTGTCATCATTTACGATAATGCTGACCGCAACGTCCTCAGTAACTTCCTTGATAACTCCGCGATCGAGCGCAGAAAAGAACGCAGCAGGAAGCAATAGACTCAATACTCTTCGATGTTTTAGTCAGTCGAGGTGAGCCGAGGCATACTTAGGAACACTTGCCCCATAGTCAAAAGAGTATGATTCAGCTGAGTAAAATGTGGGTGTAGTTGTTGGTGCACAATATTGGCACCTCCAGTGATAAAAGCAGCACCGGGGATAAGCAAAAGATGCAAGATGACCACACCTGCCAAATTATCTGTAAGATAGAGATCAAAAGAAGAAATTCATTACGTACCAACGATAGTCGATTGCAAGAGTTTCAATCTAGGGAGGAAAAAAGAGTCAATATCGAGGTCTGTGTTTGATTTTGGTGTCACTGACTCGCATTTGCGACACAGGAGAATTATTGCTAAAGTAGCCTCGACAACACTACCATATTCATTGATATGTTTTATACCAGCGAAAACTCTGACCTACTTGTTCAAGCTAATCACAACAAGATCACCAAGTTGGGTTCCGAGATAAAGCGCCAATTGTTCCCCTCCCCAATCAAAGAGCCATTCAAGGGGCACAAGCGCAAGGAAGCAGACTTATTAGGAAAAATTAGCGTCTCGGAGAATGGTTTGTCATTCATAGAACTCACATGTAAAAGTAAGTGAGTCGCTGAAGACCTTGACTTCCTCACCAGACTCATTCTTCTTTGTGACAAAATGGGCAACCCATGCCAAAGGTATAAAAATCACAAACAAATTAAGCCCTGTATAAGTGAGCCAGCTAGCCATGGACTCCGTGTCACAGGACATACACGATGAGAAGGCGATGGCATGAAGGGTTGCTGCCACTGGTACGTTCTTCTTTCCTTTCCGTGTAAAACGATTGATGAAACGGGTCAGACCAGCTCCAAGCTCCTCTAGTTGGCGTGTGGTAGTGGTTCCAGTGTTGAGCGCAGATGCTGTGTGATTGCCATTGGGTCTGGACTCTCCAGCCTTCTCGACATCAACTGGATGTCCATTGAAAGTCCTTTGACGGACCACAGTCGTCGGGCTTGCACTAAAATCAGCCATATAAACGAAGAACGGTCGCAGCCCAAAGACAAAGGGATGAAGGTAGTGTTATACGTAGCACATCGTGCCCATATATAGAAGACTTTATCGAAACGTGGTGACTTGTTGGTCCAGATGATCAACGTGGAACTACATACTGTGATGCAGATAATGACCGTGATCGTTTTAGCCACAATAAACGGTGGCACATAGGTGTGCCACGACACCCACCTAACTCTACAAGGCTAGTTACTCTACTTATCAAAGCTGGTATCACCTGAGAAGAAGCCTGGATAGTTCAGTCGGACCCACCCTTAGTCAGGGTCATTATGATTTTGAAGGCTTCTGTATTTCATTACTGCCGTCAAGAGCGTCCATTTTCGAATAACTTTCACTGACTTGACAAATGGAACACTTTTTTGAGTTACCATATATAATACCATTGGTATTATGGACCAATACTTAAATTTAAGTACTATCCCCACCGTCATTCCGGCCACTTTAAAGGTCTTACAGCATTCCGTTTGTCACGCTTTGTCAGCCACCCTTCAGTGGCATTTAAGACTCCGCTCTCACCATTCCATCGAACGTCGTACCTCCAAAGTAGCGTGTCCCTCCCTCAAGAATATTGAAGCGCCGCCTCGGCAGCAGCGGCAAAGTGTGACACAGCTCAACCTCCTTCCAAAAATAGACATCTGGCAATGATAAGGCAATAGCTCAGGTTTGCACTGAACGATGTCGTTGATCTAGAAGCAACTACATAAACATAAGTTATAGCTTCGATCTATAATATATCATTTGATTTAGAGCAGATATTCTCGAATCTAGCTCAGACGACGGAATGATGGTAAGACCCTGAAAGTGGCCGGAATGACGGTGGGGGATAGTAATTGTCGCAAGGGCAACCATCACGGCCACGTGGTCCAGGTGTTGTTGTATGGAACTTCGACGTCACGATTTCTCATAATCACAAGCAACCCATCAAGAAAATGCTCAAAAAATAACAATTTTTCTGCATCTCAGAGTATTACAGCCGTTTTCAAATCAATAGGCAGGTCCCAAATTTTGATATTTGGCCCAACCTTGATTAATTTGGCTAAACATTACTATTTTTAGTTGCAGCTGGATTTTTTGTCAGCTGTCCTCATTCAAATTCTTGACACTGAGGGCATAGCGTCAAGCATTCGGTAGCGTGCCCATTTTGGTGGATAGTGATATTGATTTGCCATGGTATGACAAGAAACCTTGTAAGACGTCGAGAATGAAAGAGAAGTTCAAACGAAGTCACGAGTTGACTAAAAATAGTAATGTTTGGCCGAAACGATCAGTTGGGCCAAATATCAGAATTTAGGACCTGCCTATCGATTTGAAAACGGCTGTAAAAAGAGATGACATAGTCACTACAGCTGGGAGGCTCCAAAAATTATACCACAAGTCCCCAGCACCGTTATATGTCCATACATTTCTTTTCCCTCTCCTTCTCCTCATTTGCTTGTTTTTCTCGTTCATTTGCCTTCTTTCGTTCCTCAATGTTTTGATCAGCCTCCATTTCCCCCTCAGCTCAAGATTTCCATCTCATAGCAGTATTTGATACCTGGCTGTATTTCACCGTTAGTACTGTACTTCCTCTAGCCATGATTGATGATGCCTCATCGTGACTAGAAACTTATTGTAATTGATTTGGTACGTTTTGGCTACGGTAAAATAGCGATGTCAGGTTGATTGGTGTATCCAGCTATGCTGTTCGCTCATTCTTCGCGTTTGGACTTTGAAAACTGTTGCCCCAGCCCGTTTTGCAGCTACAATCAGTCATTCTAGTCAAGCTGATTCAAAGACCACATAATGCGATGGGTTCTCGACCTGAGCTAACAAATGTTGCAGGATCGCACGAATTACGCGACGTCGTAAAGGTTTTGCCAATAGAACCTCTCGTCCGTGATGCCCAACATCATTATGGGCTTCTGCCAACTGTTTTAAGTCTTCGATAACTACGGTTGCCTTTTATCGGAATGAGCCACAGTCTCTCGTTGTACAAGAACCTTTTCGCGGACTTGACAATTTCCTCTTTCCTTTTCCGTCGTATACTTGTCCGGGATCGTCACATTCTTCAAATAGTTCCTGATCTTGGTCCACACCCGAGGCTGATCCTTCACTCCGAACTTATGCACCGCACGAGTGACCTTGACATCAACCCCTTCTCGTCTCCATAACCACGATCGACGTCTGCCTCCCATCGCCGCTTCCAAATTGTCGCCCCCATTTTCACGATTTCCTCTCCGAGCAACACTTTCACCACTGTTCCCTCACAGACCTTCCTCTTGCTGAACTCCTGTCCCACGTAGATAGACAAGTCCGTTGTCGTCAGCAGCGACCTCTTGATGAGGGACCCGATTCGGTCTTTTCCTCATTCACCACTGTCAAGACTAACTTCCGATCTTTTCGATCTCCTCATCCAGGGTCGTACCGAACAAAGACACATTGCCGTAGTGCTGGTGAGGCGATCGTGGTGTGAGCTCAAGTCCAAGGGTTGTGCTAAACACTCGGATGGAACCAATGTGCAAGGGGACTTCCGTTACAATGGCACTATGTCAGCAAGGCCAGAAATGAAGTTGCGTGGACATTTGCGCGGCAACTAAAAGACAGTATACCAATATGACTCTGCGGATTATTAATTCCGACTTTACAAAGAGAATGTTCGTAGCACCAAAGTGCAATCAACATTAAGGGTACACATATTTTGTCAGTAGTTTGTAACTGCCGAATCTAGCATTTGCGTGTACACATCTATGCATCAATAGAAAGGATGATACCTGGAACAAGTTTTGGTTGACGTTCAAAACGAGTGAGTTTAAAAAGGAATCACCAGCACCAATTGTCTCTCCACCACGCCGTATCAAAATCCGTCCCATGTCCTTATTAGCTGCAAAGGTCTCCAATGGAATAGGTCGCACCGTAGCCGATCCAGACGATGTTGTTGTGCGCAGAGCGATCTGCACCTCCGCAGAGGTGCCCTTTGTCAACACACTTAAGACAAGATTTAGAACAGGTGTTGCCAATGAAGATTGGTGGTAAAAATGCAACGCACCGAGGACCTGTTTTAACCACCTTGCCGGACGTACGATCAAGAGTACATATGAGCTTGTTAACGGTTGCAGGAACATCCCGCGAATGGTGAAACAACTCAACCTTTGTGGAGAGGTCAGTGACTTGACCTCAAGCGAGCAGTGTAAATGACATACAGATGTACCAGCCGTGATAG
>QLOM01001119.1:0-12198 GCA_003313785.1 Termitomyces sp. MG148
TGGAGATAGGTGGCGCATGACTGGAGGAAGCGTTCCCCGGACGCGCGGTCGCCGTTGTAGACGTCCAGGGTTGCCGGGCGCAGGATGTTGGAGCGCTCCCGTGCCGGGATGGGGAATTGCACAGTACGTGGGCGTTGCAGTGGCGGAGTAGGCGGCGGGGGGTTAGGTGCCGCCGGGGCAAGGCGTTCAAGGAGGGTACGGAGAGAGTCGGAGATGGTGTCGGTGGTTTGTCGGAGGTGGGTGAGTTCGGTGGAGTGCTGGGTAAGGGAGGCTTGGGTGAGTTGCGCCTGCGTTTCTAGGTGGAGCAGGCGGGTCCAGGCTTCCTCGCCGGAGGCGGCAGCGTCTGGGAGCGCTTCTGGAGCGGCGGGCTGAGACATAGACAAGGCAGTGCTTAAAACTGGTGGGGGAGCGACGAATAGGAGCCAAGAGGTGTTTGGCGGCTATAGGGGGCTACCAGACCAGAATTAGGAGACTTGTTCTGCTGTAAGAGCGACCTCCGGAGGTTGCGGCTAAGTCACACAACTGGCAGAGGGAAATCCGAAGTGTATTAGAGACAGTACATATTACAGGGAAGTAACTAATCACCTGGCAGAGGGAAATCCGAAGAGAACAAGTCTAAGGATTCCTCTGCCACGGCGTGGCGCATCAGTGCGGGGGCGGGGGCGTGAGAACGACTGTACAACATCTCGGAGAAGTCTGACGACTGCAAGGGAGCGTCCCGGAGACCTCTGGGATGGCCCGAAAAGGAAATGGCCAGAAAAGGAAGTCCGGAGGGTCCCGGAGATCTCCGGGATGGCCGGAAAAGGAAGTCCCCTGACACTGTCTGCTACAGTACAGTGGACTCCACTAGGCCTGTTTACCACAATACAAATGATGGTCCTCTACAACATAGGACATGTAATCAATGCTACCCTGATGCATGTGTCTCTTGTATGCAGACACAGTTTTTATTTATCAAGGAGAGCAACCAATTGCATTCATGACATAAGAAGATCTGGAAAGTATTTTGGCACAAGTAGTATTACAAAGTAGCCACCATGCATGGTTTGCACACAATGTTGTCGACATTCAAGAGTGCATTAAATGAAAATTCATATGGAATGCTTCCTTGTTGCTTGATAGAGATATTTGCAATGGAGACATTGTGATTTTGAATTTTAGTCTTCAGGCAGCCAATGTCACGACCCAACCCCGGGCCTGAGCCCCGGGCCCGGAACCACACTACACACCCCGGCAAACACCCCTCGCACGACCTCGACTCGGGACGAACCCCACGAACACCCAATACGGCCATCACGTCATAACCCGGTCGACCCTGACGTTCCCCTGGGCACCCCACGGACACTACCGACGACCCCCGGGGATTCCCAGCACGGCAACCCACACAACACCCGGTGCATCACGCATCATTCGACGCATCATGCATGATCGCTTCATGCCACGCATCACGCCGCGCATCATGCATCGCCCCGCGCATCAACTTACGCATCATGCATCGCCCCGCGCATCAACCCACGCATCATGCATCGCCCCGCGCATCAACCCACGCATCATGCTTCGTCCCGCATCAACTCCCGCATCATGCCTCAGCGCGTCCTCTCGTCGCGCCACGTCCTCCCTCGCGCGGCGCCACTGCGACTCCCAAAGCAACGGCGCCACTCCCATCCGACACCCGCGTTTTCCCTTTGTCCCCCTAGGTGCTCCGGGACACCACCAGAGCCCCGGAGCAGCCCCCAAACCCAGGACCGGGACCCCGGACCTGCCCCGTCGCGTAGTCAGTATATAAGCCCTCCCGTAGCACTAAGTACAGTAGTCTTGATATTGCCCATACTCTCCGGTTTTCCTCTCGTATCGCTCCGGTCTCGTAACTTCGCCTCGTACTCGTCTCCTCTCTATCGTCTCGTACTCGTCTCCACTGCTATAGTCCGCCTCCTTCTCTATTCTCTCGTCTCGTATCTGTCTCTTGTCTCTATCTACTCTCTTAATTCCATCTCCTTTGCTCCTCCGTCTCTTTCCTCCTTCCTCGTCTCTGCCTCAAGTTTCTCCTTTCCTTCTCTTCTCGTATTCCGGTCTCTTATCTTCTCCGGTCCGCATTCTCCGCTCTTCTAAGTTCGGTTCCGCACCTGTCAAAACTCTAAGTTGCCTATTCGCCTATCAGTCCTTGATTTCCCCGGATAGTTCGCCGCCGGCACGCCACTCATCGCGCCGTCTAAACCGAACTTCCAGTAGAACCTTCCCATCCGGCGCTCGCCCCTTGCTCGCGCCAACCCCGGGACACTTCGTCTGATCCCCCCACACCCCCGGCGCACGTCACCCCCTCCCGGCGCCTATCTCCGGTCCTCTCTGAGTCCCGGTGTGTCCGTAGCTGTCCGAGTCCGCTTGGTAAGGCCTCGCCCAGAATTGCTGAGCCCCCGGGTCAGCGGAACCTGACAGCCAAGAGCCATGATCAATGATTTATACAACCTGTTATGGAGAGCATTCATGTAGAAAAAAAGAATAGTGATCATTGAATGATACCAGAACAGAAGGAACCAGTAACTAGAACATTGAAATTGGGCACCAACTGTCAGGAGACCAGTCTTCAGACCATGTCCAACTCTACTCCAAGCTTAGTCTGATGATATGCCTTCTAGCAGATCCAACCGATTGCTTGGCCCACCATTTCCCCTTCTATCTCATAGTAGTTAGCCTTGATAAGTCATATGCATGGACCTTACTTAGTATTGATTATTGTTAGTCATACTCCTTTACATATTGGGGCTCAATTAGTAAACAGTATTAGTAATAGCACAGCTACTGATGTAGTATATATAGGCAGCCTGTAGAATAAAATATCTCCAGGCTGAACAATAGTGTTTTTCTAGTTTATTTATTGAATTAACCATAAGCTTCTCTAGTGATGTCCAATCCTCTATTAGCCTTGCTTGTTCCTTGCCTGACTCTTGCCTGCCTTTATGCTTACTTGACTCCTGCTTGTCACTCATACTGCTGGCTCTGTGGAAGGAGTTCCATGAACTTCAAGTATTTTCCTTACACCAACTATTGGCCAACAGGTCTTTTTCCATGCATGGATGAGTCAAGAAAAAAAATTATGACACAGAAGGTAAGGAATATGTTACAAAAGTTGATGTAATACTCCTAGAGAGTTACTTTGCTTATTGCAATGAAATTTAGGTTTGGTACATGTGGTGGGTCATTTTTTACATATATTTTCATTCAATTGTGTAAATTAAATGATTTATTTGTCATAATCTTAAAGCCCACAACACAAATCACTCTGAAAAAGAAGTGAAACATAGAAGTGCATGCTTTATAGTATCAAGATAATTATTTATTGATTTTTGGGGTTAATTTGGTGGAACAAAGAGGAGGGTAGTGTGAGATGAGCCATTGGTGGCAAAAAATGAAGCCGGGATGGTTACATTACAGTTCACTATTGCACAAGCCTGTGAGTAAATGAGGGACAGACATCACTTAATGCTGTTGATAAGTTGCTGATACCATGTAATAGTGAGGGCAAGTGTGTCAAGAAGTCGCATGTGGTGTGCTGAATGCAACCTTTGGAATTCATGCTCTTGAAGGTTGACTTCTTAGTGTAGTTTAGGTCTGGTAGTGAAGATCAAGAGAATTTACTGGACAACAAGGACCCTTTTAGCATCCTTCTACTGGCTCATAGTAAACAACAGTGGTAAAAACAATATCTTGAAACCATAGACCATAAGATTGATCTCTACTCCACACAAGTGCAAAAAGATAGTTGAGGAAGAGATGTGAAGACATAGCAGCAGCAGTAGATACTACTCAAGAAATTTGATGTCTTTGCCTTAGATCCAGGAGTCATTTTATTGGCAAAGTGCTTGAGTTAATTCTTCTTGAAAGGTGTCAATGGAAGATACAGGCCAAAAGCCAAGAAGCTCACCTGTCAGAGGACTGGTCTCTGGACCATGTCCAACTCTATTTTGAGCTGAGTCCAACGATATGCCTATTTCTAGCAGATCTGACTGGTCACTCAGCCCACCCTTTCCTCTTCTGTCCCTTAGTAGTTAGTCTTGATGAGGCATATGCATGGACCTTAATCAGCATCAATTATTGTTAGTCATACTCCATTACATACCAGAGCCTACTTAGTAAACAGTATTAGTCTTAGCACAGCCACCAATGTAGTATATGTCATGACCCATACATTTTTCCTCCCATCAAACAACTTTGATCCCTCCCTACTCTGTCCAGACTCCCTCTCTGCCCTGTTTGGATGCTTCCAGGGCTCCAGTTTGTCTAGGACATTCCCAGGTCTCAGCCACATCCAGGTCTTAGCCACATCCAGGTCTTAGCCACATCCAGGTCTCAGCCACATCCATGATTCCTTGTTCCAGGTTCCTTCCTTTTGATTCAGATCACTTCCACTTGACTCAGATCATTTCCACTTGACTTAGATCACTTCTACTGACTTAGATCACTTCTACCTGACTTAGATATGTCTTAGATACTTCCTATATCTCCTTTAGGTAGCAGTATACAGCTATATAAGGTCTTCTAGTTAGTAGTTGTAACCTTGGCCTTGATATTGACATGATTTGACTTGTTTCCTGATTTCTTGATCTCTGCTTGTGCTTGCCTCTTGATTCATCCTCTCCTCCCTATTTTCCAGTGTCCCAATTTCCATCGAGTTCCTCAGTTATCTCTTTCCTTTGTTTGCTCACCAGTTCTTGTCTTTCCTCTCTATCAGTTTATATTTCCTACTTTTGATTGCACATACATTCCATCATCCTTTCAGTGTACAGTCTTCCTTGTTCTTCACTTCACATACTTGCTGTTGGCATCATCTCTGCCCAGGTGGTTACTTACTCTATAAGAGAGCCTTCCAGGTCAGGGGTTAGAGTCCTGACAGTATATATAGGCAGCCTGTGGGATAGAATATCCCTAGGCTGAACAATAGCAGTGTTTTTCTGGCCTACACACCAAACCTACTGTAAGCTTTCTAGCGATGTCTGACTGCTTGGTTAGCCTTGCCGGTTTCTTGCTTGACTTCTTGCTTGCTTTTATGCCCACTTGACTCCCGCTTGTCACCAGTGTTTGCTGGCTCTATGGAAGGAGTTCTGCAGATGTTAAGTGTTCCCCTTACATCACCTTGGTAAGCATCAGTAAATGGAAAGTGCAGCAAGAAAAGCAAAAAAAAAGTTGTGAAGTCATTCTATAATTGAGGAATTTACATCACATGATGCTAATGACAGGTTGCTGGTACTATGTGATACATTAGGCAAAGCAAACAATGCAGAAGTATATCATTACAGAGCATGCTACAAATGCATGAGTGCAGTGGAACATGAGACATTCCAAAATAATAGCAAAGTGCAAATACTATTTACCACAAAAAATTCCTGTATAATAAGAATGTATATTTTCCAAAGTCATACAATTGAGCATAAATGTATGTATAAGTGCAAAACGCAGGTGTGCAGAGCACAAGGAGATGAGGAATACAATTTAGGCATAGTAACATATAGATAAGGACACTTTACATTGAAAGAAAAGAGGAAGGGACCAGTGCATGCCAAGTGTCAAGCCTTTATGCCAGGTTATTTATTTTTTAATTATTTTCTTTTCATTTCTTCTTCTATGCATGGACTAATCATGAAAGGAAGATGAATTACATATTAAGCAGCACATGTTTGCCAAGAATTGCCAAAGACAGGCTTGAATGTTGCCAAGGGGGCTCGGCATTAGCAAGAGGGATTTTTTTGCAGAAAACCACATGGGGTCTGGCAATATGTATGGAAATTTTAGTTGAAATGTGAAGTAAGCAAAGATTTTGTCCTCTATGTGCCTAAAGCTCCAATATTGTAGTCTGTTAGCCATCTAAGTCCTTTTTTTTGAGCGGCTTCTTGATCCTATACCACCACATCTCTTTCAGAGTCCTATAGGTTAAATAATAGTAGTTAGCGTATTTCTTCTCTCTAATCCTCAATGGCAACTACAGCCACCACTCTATGTTCTTGCTACACCATCCTACTCTCTCCATCCTCTCCCTAGCCAATTGATGACCCCAACATCAAGAGTATTGTCCAGACCCCCACCTGGGAGTCTGAATGGGATCCCAGAATGTGGACGCCCACTTCAAACATATACCAACCTCTGCTTTCTCATATCCAGTGATGACGCCCAAAAGTCGCTAAGCACTGTCCTGGTAGATGGTAAACTTAGCGCCTCACAAATGAGTAGCGTTGGGCAGTTGCTAGTGTTGAGAGAGTTCTGAGCAGAGTCTCAAAAGCCTAGTCTTTTTAGTGGGATTGAACTTAGCAAAATAAAAGAGTTGCTTAGCGATCTAAGCCAAAAGCCTGCAAGGTGCTAGGGTGCTAGAAGTTGGCAAGGACTCTAGCGACATAAATGTTGGCGATGATGTGCCTGTATAGCACTGTAAGAGCAAAAGTTGGCGAGTAAAGTTGGCAAGGTGAAGTTGGCAAGACTGTATCACTTAGCGGCTCTGAGGACTTAGAATATGCCAAAATGTGATCTGAACTGTGGAGTGTACAATTTAAGTCGGCAAGCGTTAACTCAACATCCTAGCAGTGAAAGAGGCCAAATGTGCAGGGACTGTCGCTAAGGCCTAAAAACATCAAGGGGGCCTGTCTTGAGTAAGTTACTAAGCATTGGATAAGCTATAAGCGTTGCTAATATCTGAAACCATCAAGGGGCCTGTTGCTAAGCATTGCTAAAGTGATCTGACGTCGGATCTTTGAGAAGCACTAGGTTTTGATAGGTGTCACTAAAGGCCTTGGCATCAGTTATCACTGATTGGGGACCTGAAAGGGGGCCGAGCTGAAGTCAGGTGAGTAGCAGGTGATTGCCAAGTCAGGTGGTTGCTAAAGTCCCATGGTTGCCAAGTCTTGTGATCCCCATGTGACCAGTAAATTGTCATCTGATCGCCAAGTCAGGTGGTCACTAAGTCCCGTGATCCCACGCGTTGTGTTCTGTAGCCTGAGTTCAATCCCTGCTAACTGCAATATATAAGTCGCTAAAAATAGTGCTGGTGCGCTGAGCTCAGCCAGAGGCTTATCACCAATGAATCCGGCCTGATCAAATCCCTTTCTGACACACACAAATGGCTGGAAACTAAGGGCTGGATCTTAGTGGCTGAACTCTATGATTGAAGCAAGATTGTTAGCATCTTGGCAACCGCAGCAATTATGCCCAAACAGCTAGACCTCAGAAATGCAATGCTAGCAGTAGCCTTCATTCTCAAAGCTGATATTACTGACAATGTTTCTACAGTTCTGGCTGACGCTGTCACAACCAAGGCACTCAACTCCTTCCATAGCCTAGTCAAGAAATTGGGTTCAACCACTGACTTCCTAGCTGCTAACAATGCCAAATGTGCCAAAATAACACTCATCTTGAAAACATTTACCGATACCCTATCAAACATAACCAAATCTCTTGAAATGCTTACAACCAAGCCATCAGCCAGGATTTATGGGCAGCAGTCGCAAGAGCCTCTGCTACAATGCCCCTGACTACCCTCTCCCTGCTTTCTTGCCCTAACAACAGTTTGACAGGCAAGGAGCTAATCAGAGTTCAACAGAGAATCCTTTGGGATGCTTGCACAGTGTTGATACAGATAGACCTCAACAGCCCCTCAGCTCCCACAGATCTTACAGTGTCAGGAGTCTCTAGGCTCCATGAAGACCTCAACAAAGCCCTCCAATCACTAGACAGGCAAAACAGGTTGCTTACAGATGTGGAGTCAGAGGATGGTGAAGTGGAAAACACTGGTCAGAGAACACATGCAATAGGCATGAAGGCCATGAGCACTAGTGCGTTCCTTATCAAATTTGATAATGCTGAATCTGCAACCAGGTTTTGGAGCTATGCAAAATTCAACAGTAACCACTTTCTGAACATATTTGGCAATGGTATGGGCACCATCAGCAAGGCATTCAACGTCATTGCCTGTTTTGTCCCTTGCACTAGATCGGTTGAGCCTGAAGACCAAGCCTGCCTGCATACAATAGAACATGAGAACAATCTTACAGCTAATTCTATATTGACAGCACAATGGCTCAAGCAACTAGTTCTCAGACACTCTAAGCAAATGGTGGCCTCTCTCAAAATATCTTGCCATGACCCCAAAACAGCCAACAGACTCATTCAAGGATGTATATTCATTGGAGACTGTCAAGTCTTGATTTGCAAGGATATTTGTAAGTCCATTTGCTGCAATAAGTGTCAGAAATTTGACCACTTCTATGCAAACTGTAAAGACTTCAGGACCTGCACCAAATATGCAAGTACCAACCATTCAACTGATACCTGCAAAGCCATGAGAGCCAGGTGCATCTCCTATGGACCTGATTCAACTCATGCAAGTTCAGACCACAACTGCTCTACCTTTGCCAAATACTGCTCCAGCTTTGACACCAAATTCCTTGATAATCACATGCTTCTACTTCTCTGGCAGCAACCCACTGCCCTGGGTGACAGCATCCCCACCAAAGCCTTTACCCACCAAGCAAATAGCCCCCTCCTCAGCCGCCCCTGCATCTGATCCCACATTCCTTGAGACTAGTGGTCATATTCTCAATTGACCCCTGCAGAGGGCCATCAAACCACTCCCGCAACCAGCCAAGCTCCCAGTTGTATGAGGAACCTAGGGGAATTCAGCTTCACTTTGCAGCCCATTGGCACGAAGCAAAGAACTAACGCAGCAGGCCAGTCCACTACCCTTCATAAATGAATAGACAACCCTCTTTGACACCAAGTAAATTCTGCATTTGGCAGCAGAATACCAGAAAATCCAATGTTGTGCAGGCTGCAATGATCAACTCCATGAATTCAGAAGAATGAAATATTCTTGCCATTCAAGAACCATATCTCAACTGCCTTGGCAACACCAAAGCCTCCAGCTACTGGCAAATTATATACCCTGACTTCTATAGACAAGATGAAAGCACTCGCTCATGCTCAGTCCTTCTGATTAATTCAAACATTGCCACTGACGCATACACTATCCTCCTTATACCCTCCACAGACGTTACAGCCATTAAATTTGCAGACAAACATGGTAGCCTTACGCTAATCAACATATATAACAACTGCACCCATAACAATGCCCTTGCCGCCATAACAGCTTTTTTGGCTGCTTACTCCCTAGTCACCCAAACTACAACCAGTGACCAAATGATATGGATGAGTGACTTCAACAGACACCACCCTTTGTGGAAAACACTCAATAACCACCATCTTAATGACTCTAACAACTGTATTTCTCCTCTTCTCTATCTTTTAGAGGATTGGAACATGGAACTAGCACTACCTCCTGGGATTTGTCAGGGGACTCCTCATTTCTCCCTTCTTCCACTCCTTATTCTTTCATTCTTCCTCTATTTATTTCCCTATTTCTGCTGTCACTCTCTTACTTTACTGCTTCTATTCTTTCAACACTATCTATTGGTACTATTCTCAGCCCTTGAGGTGCTCTGGTTCTTTAGTTATCATTCAAACAAGTGTAGCCAACGCTTCCAGAGGCTTAGTAAGCATCCAGAGGCTTAGTCATCTCAAGGCTAGCCTCCAAATTACTAAGCAAGTCACATGAGACATGTGCATGACCTCTAGCAATGGCAATTTCCGAGTTTTTAATTATTTTCGGAGATTTTCCTTTTTTGAATTATAAATTTTATTGTGGCTTTTGTCATACTATACAGTTACTTCCCATGCTTCTGGAGCCTTGGAAGCGTCACTCCTGGCATAGGAAATCCCTAGACTTGTTCTCTTTGGATTTCCCTCTGCCAGGTGAGTAGTTATTGTTGTATTACCTATATATACTTTGGATTTCCCTCTGCCAGCTGTGTGACTGAGCCATAGCCTCCAGAGGTCGCCCTTACAGGATTCTCATGCTGCAGACAGCTGGCAACCAATGGACTAAACCAGACAATGTCTGGTGTTTGCACTCAGACTTGGATCTAATCATCTCATGCACTACGTACCTCTTCCTACGCCCATCCATCACTGATTACTTGCCTATAGTCACAATTGTTGAACTCCCTGTCCTACACACTCCACCGGCCCCATTCAAAGACTTTAGGTCAGTTGACTGGAAGAAGTTTGACAATGCCCTGAAAGCTCATTTGGATACCCTTTCCTTAGCTGCCTCCATAGAGACAAAAAGTGAGTTTCACAATAAAGTAACTGCGCTGACCAATATTATACAAGGCATGAGCACAGTTGATGAAATAGTTCCGACCAAGAAGCCTTGCCCAATCTTTAAAAGATGGTGAAACAATGATCTATCTCAACTTTGTTCACAGAGACGCAGAGCATGCAACCAGGAATTCAAATTCCAGATATTCCAGACCACCCTGCTAAGGCAGAGGCAGCCTGCCTTTCCAGAGAGATAGCTGAGGCAATTAGAAAAGCAAAGGAGGAACATTGGTCAGATTGGCTTGAAAACATCAACACATGGCAGATTTACTTTGCCAATAAATATGTCATACGTGAGCCCACTGACCTCTCCTGTGACAGAGTCCTGGACCTCAAAAACATTGTTAACAGGGTCACCCACACCCTGTTGCTGGACTCTAACAAAGCAACACTTCTAGCTGAGTCCTTCTTCTCTGACCCACCAGCTGGTCTATCTTTTTTCCAAAGCACTTATCTAGAACCACTCCCTGACTCCCCAATCTTCTTTTGCAGTTGTATTCTTGCGGCCATTGCAGGCCTCCTCCCATTGAAGGCCTCAGGCCCTGATGGTATCCCAAACATTGTCTTCAAGAAATGTGCATCCACTTTCATTGACCACTTCTTCTTCATTTTCCAAGCAGTCTTTGAACTCAAAGTCTATCATCACAGCTGGCTTGAATTGACTACATTGGTACTGAGGAAACTCGGCAAACCTAAGTATAGCATGGCCAAAGCATATTGCTCCATAGAGCTTCTTAACACTATAGGTAAACTCCTGTCCACCCTTGTTGCTGCTGACTTGTCCTACCTAGCTAAGAAACATGGCATGCTCCCAGCAGACCAATTTGGCAGGAGATCTGGCAGAAACAAATTGGACGCAATTCACATGGTAGTCCAGACCATCAAGAATGCATAGCATGCTAGGAAAGTGGCAATTGCTCTCTTCCTGGACGTCTAAGGATTCCCAAACACAGTCCACAAATGTCTCATCCACAATATGAAAGAATGCTAGGTGCCAACAAGTCTCATCCACCTAATTGACCTCATGCTTTCCAACCAACGTACGTGGCTCACCTTTGATGACTTCAAGTCTGATTGGATCAATGTGACAAATGGGACAACTCAAGGATGCCTGCTTTCAATGATTCTTTATGCCTTCTACAACGCATTGCTAATCTCCACAGCTCTCCCAACAAGCCAAGCCAAAGCCTCTTTTGGCTTTGTCAACAACGCAATTGTCACGATCCACCCCCGGACCTGAGCCCCGGGCCCGGGACCACACCACACACCCCGGCAAACACCCCTCGCACGACCTCGACTCGGGACGAACTCCACGAGTACCCGACACGGCCATCACGTCATACCCTGGTCGACCCTGACGTTCCCCCGGGACACCCCACGGACACCACCGACGACCCCCGGGAATCCCCAGCGCGACGGCACGGCGACCCACACAGCATCCGACGCATCACGCATCATTCAACGCATCATGCATGATTGCTTCGTGCCACGCATCATGCCACGCATCATGCATCGCCCTGCGCATCAACCCACGCATCATGCGTCGTCCCGCATCAACTCCCGCATCATGCCTCGTCGCGTCCTCTCGTCGCGCCACGTCCTCCCTCGCGCGGCGCCACTGCGACTCCCAAAGCAACGGCGCCACTCCCATCCGACACCCGCGGTTTCCCTTTGTCCTCCTAGGCGCTCCGGGACACCACCGGAGCCCCGGAGCCGCCCCAGACCCAGAACCGGGACCCCGGACCTGCCTCATCGTGTAGTCAGTATATAAGCACCCCCGTAGCACTAAGTACGGTAGTCTTGATATTGCCCATACTTTCCGGTTTTCCTCTCGTATCGCTCCGGTCTTGTAACTTCGCCTCGTACTCGCCTCCTCTCTATCATCTCGTACTCGTCTCCACTTCTATAGTCCGCATCCTTCTCTATTCTCTCGTCTCGTATCTGTCTCTTGTCTCTATCTACTCTCTTAATTCCATCTCCTTTGCTCCTTCGTCTCTTTCCTCC
>QLOM01001123.1:0-63994 GCA_003313785.1 Termitomyces sp. MG148
GGATGAAGCGCCGGTAGAAGTTTGTGAACCCCAGGAAGGCTTGTACTTCCTTCTTGCTCCGGGGCTTCGGCCACTGCATCACGCCAGCCACCTTCACCGGGCCCATTTCTGCCATGCCGTGGGAGATGATAAGTCCGAGATACTCGATGCGCGTCTGCTCGAACTTGCACTTCTCCGGCTTGAGGTACAACTGGTGCTGGCGGAGACGGTCCAGGATGACCCGCGTGATCCGACAATGCTCTTCTAGCGTCTTGGTGTAGATGAGGATGTCGTCGAGATACACACAGACCACTCCGTCCGCAATCAGGTCCTGGAAAATGTCGTTCATCATGGTCTGGAAGGTGGCGGGGCTGTTGGTGAGTCCGAAGAACATCACTAGAGGTTCGAACAGCCCGCGGTTGGTCCGAAACACGGCCTTCCACTCATCTCCCTCCTGGATGCGCACGTTGTTGTAGCCCCACTGGACGTCCAACTTTGTGAAGTAACGTGCACCCCGGAGGTTGTTGATCAGTTCCAAGATGAGAGGGAGTGGGTAGCGGTTCTTGACAGTCATCGCATTGAGTACCCGATAGTCTTGGACCAACCGGAGGGAGCCATCCTTCTTCTTGATGAAAAACACCGGAGAGGCCATTGGAGACTTTGAGGGGCGGATTCGTCCCGACTCCAGATTCTCCCGGAGGAATGCATCATGCTCATCCTGCTCCTTGGGTGCGAGCGGGTAAACCTTGCAGTTGGCCAGCTTTGAGTCCGGCAGGAGCTCAATGGCGTGGTCCCACTGCTTGCGCTCCAGGAGGGAGTCGAATGAGGCCTTAGAGAAAACATCCTCAAAGTTGTGCAAATGGTCGGGGACCGCATCTCGGAACGTCTGGGGCTGGGCGTTGGCTGCAAAGGCCTGGGCCAGTTGTTGAGAAGTGGTTTGGCTGGCCCGGATCTCCTCCGCCACTGGCGGGGGTCGTAGCATGGTGGCGTAGATGCGGTCTCCTACCTCAATGGCTTCGTCCGAAAGCTCCGGGTCCTGCACGGGTAGGAACTCTCCTTCACGTCCCTCCTCCTGACTAGGGTTTCCCCCGCTGTGCCTGTCGTCCTCGTAGAGGGCCTTCCTACGAGGGAACGCCAGAGGCGGGGGATCTAGCAGGTCGAGATCAGCAAAGGGGAGATGACCCATGCGGCATGCCCTGATAGCTGCGCGTTCCCGCAGAGCGGTGCGCCGCTCCTTCTTCACTTCTTCCACGCAGGTCGCGCAGCGCCGGGGGCACCGGCTCATGCTCACCTCCCCAGTAGCCCAGTCAATTTCTGGGTTGTGCTCCCGGAGCCATGGGAATCCCAGGATCATGTCCTGTTTACCAATGCTTGTGACAGCAAAGGTAGTGCGCTCCGCATGGGACCGGTAGCGAAGAACAAGGTCCACCACAGACTTGATGGACCCCGCTTCGTTGCGAGTACCGTCGACGTTGTATACTGGGATCGGGGCAAGCAGGGGTCGAGTGGTGAGCTGATGCCGTTCTACATAGCTGGTGTCCACGAAGAGCCTGGTGGCTCCGGAGTCTAGGAGGGCCGACACGCTCCGGGTCTGCTGCGTGTTGGTTGTCTCGATTTCCACGTTCATCCGGAGCGAGTTGGGCGACGGAGTGGAGGCAATTACATAGCGGCGGGGGAGGCGGCGCTCCCAGGCAGGGAGGCGCGTTTGGGCAGGCGTCGGAGAGGGCTGAGGGGGTTTGTTGGGTACGACAGGAGTAGTGCTTACGGTTGGAGAGCTATCGGCAGAGACTGTATTGATTTCTTCTACCGACAAACATGCGAACCTGTTAGCACTAAGCGGCGGGGGCGTACTGGTCACCCGCCGCGCCCCTGAAAACCCTCACTCTGCTCCTCCTGGCCTTCTGGAACGTGGGCGTCTTTTGCTGTCTCCTCCGGGATGGGGGTATCTGGAGAGGGCACTCCGGCAATGTCCCGGGCCGCCAGGAGCTGCAGGAGTAGCTCCTCTTGCTCCTCCGGGGAGAGGTAGCGCACTTCCAGACCCCTGGGGCAGTGACGCGCGAAATGGCCCTGCGCGCCACAGCATCGGCATGAGAGGGGGAGCGGGGCGCGTTGTCAGGAGGCATCCACATCCATTGGCGCGCCTGGGGGTAGCACCGGAATTGTCGGGGGTGCGACCGTTGCCATGGGCGGTGCCGGGATTGGGAACCTGCGGGGGAGCATTGTGGGGGGTCGCGTCAGAGGTGCAGGATGCGCCGGCTTGCGGAGGTCGTGCTTGAGCTCCATGAGCTGCCATTGCTCCTGGGCCACCCGGTACCATGCCAGGACCTGGTCGTCAGCCGGTCGACCCTCCGCAAGGTTGTCGATGCGCTCCATCAGGGTCGGATGGAGCCCTTCCCGAAAGGTAAGGCAGAGTTGCAGGCCGTCGGGGTACTCGGCCTGCTCGACCAATGCGCGGAACGAGTCGATGTACTCGTCCAGCGAGCGCTTCCCTTGGCCGTACTGCTCCCTATCCCTCAGGATCAGCGCGGCGCTTTTGGCGGGGTTCTGGGGAAAGAACTCGTCCCGGAACTCTTGTTCAAACTCGGCCCAGTCCGTAAAGCTCGCGACGCCTCCGGGGCATCGGAAAACCCTCAGCGCGTAGGTGGCCGCTCGTCCCAACTTCATGTAGGACAAGACCCATGCAATTTTCAGCTCGTCAGATACGAAATTGTCGCCACAGAGCTGGAGATAGGTGGCGCACGATTGGAGGAAGCATTCTCCGGACGCGCGGTCGCCATTGTAGACGTCTGGGGTTGCCGGGCACGGGATGTTGGAGCGCTCCCGTGCCGGGATGGGGGATTGCACAGTACGTGGGCGTTGCACTGGCGGAGTAGGCGGCGGGGGGTTAGGTGCCGCCGGGGCAAGGCGTTCAAGGAGGGTACGGAGAGAGTCGGAGATGGTGTCGGTGGTTTGTTGGAGGTGGGTGAGTTCGGCGGAGTGCTGGGTAAGGGAGGCTTGGGTGAGTTGCACCTGCGTTTCTAGGTGGAGCAGGCGAGTCCAGGCTTCCTTGCTGGAGGCGGCAGCGTCCGGGAGCGCTTCTGGAGCGGCGGGCTGAGACATAGACAAGGCAGTGCTTAAAACTGGTGGGGGAGCGACGAATAGGAGCCAAGAGGTGTTTGGCGGCTATAGGGGGCTACCAGACCGGGGTTAGGAGACTTGTTCTGCTGTAAGGGCGACCTCCAGAGGTTGCGGCTAAGTCACACAACTGGCAGAGGGGAATCCGAAGTGTATCAGGGACAGTACATATTACAGGGAAATAACTAATCACCTGGCAGAGGGGAATCCGAAGAGAACAAGTCTAAGGATTCCTCTGCCACGGTGTGGTGCATCAGTACAGGGGCGGGGGCGTGAGAACGACTGTACAACATCCCGGAGAAGTCCGACGACTGCAAGGAAGCATCCCAGAGACCTCTGGGATGACCAGAAAGGGAAATGGCCAGAAAAGGAAGCCCGGGGGGTCCCGGAGATCTCTGGGATGGCCGGAAAAGGAAGTCCCCTGACAGCAGCGCGGGCCGAGCTGGTTGGGGTCGTGGATACTGGGAAGAGCAAGAAGGTAGTTCCGTCTGTCACGGTGGCAGCGGTTTTTGATGAAGTGTCGGATGCGGACAGCAGCGAAGCTGGATCTGAGTACGTTGTCCCTCGCCACATCACCTATTCTTGCCTAGTATTGGCTCCTTCCATTGCGCCTACTCGGATTGCGAACACGCTAATTGACACAGGATCTCCCCCAGCACTGATTTTGTTGACGCTCGTGGATAGACTTGGTTTACAGCCGAAGCAGCTGGTGAGGCCTTTAAGAGTATCGGGGGCATTTGTGAAAGGAGGTGTGAAGGACGAAGAAATTCTTTTGATGCAATACGTGAAACTTGTAATTATATCGCCTTGTTTGCAGTGGACCTCAAGGTCCCAAGTCTTTGTTATCTGTCCCGCCTTGCGTTCGGAGGTGATACTGGGTCTATCCTTCCTATTGAGAAACAAACTGGTCATCGATCCGGACGGCAGAACAGTCATTGATAAGACATCAGGCTTTGATTTACTGAATCCGCCAGATCCCGCGCAGCGGGTAGCCGAAAAAGCCAAGTTAGAACCTCACGTGAAGCGTTGAATGGAGAAAGAACAGGCAAGAAGAGAGTGCGCATGGGTGCGAGAAGGTCAGAAGAAGACACAACACAAGAGAAAGAAGGTCTTCTCAGAACTTAGTGCCCTTTTCGCGGAGAAATCAAAGGAGTTTGAGGATTTAAGCAAGAACATGTCAACAGGGGAGTCCTTGGTTGTTGGGCTTATTCGCAGCCGGATGGAGCAGTTAGCCTTTGAGGATAGGTTGAGGTCGATGGATACGAAGATGAAACAGCGCTTTCAGACTCAGTTCCCTCCAGATATACCTCATGCCAGCGAGCTACCCACAGATGTATATCACCGCATACAGGTCAAGCCTTTAGCAAAGATTTCGGTGGCTCGTTCTTATTCATGTCCATGGAAGTACCGAGAAGGTTGGAAGAAGCTGATTGAGGAACACGCTGCTGCGGGGCGGATCCGTCCCTCATCTTCGCAGTATGCAAGCCCATCATTTGTCATTCCCAAATCCAATCCGTCGGTTCCACCAAGATGGGTTAATGATTATAGGAGACTGAATGCGCATACTGTGCCAGATAATTTCCCTTTACCTCGCATAGATGACATCTTGGCGGATTGTACATGGCCAGAGGTTTGGTACTGGGGGAAGATAGATTTAACGAATGCCTTTTTCCAGACTCTGGTTCACCCTGACGACATCAAGTACACTGCGACGTTGACTCCATTTGGGTTGTGGGAATGGGTAGTGATGCCAATGGGGTTGAGAAATGCCCCTGCGACTCAGCAACGCCGCGTTACCTTAGCCTTACGTGAGTACATTGGGAAAATCTGTCATGTCTATTTGGACGACATAATTATTTGGTCAACAACTATTGAAGAACACGTCCGAAATATGGAGATGGTTTTAAGGGCTCTGCGAGAGGCTTGGTTGTATTGCTCCTTGAAGAAAAGTGATCTCTTCTGTACCGAGATCGACTTCTTGGGACATCATATCTCGGAGAGGGGTATCGAGGCAGATATCTCAAAGGTGGAAAAGATTACCAACTGGCCAGTGCCTCGGAGAGCGAAACATGTTCGGCAGTTCTTGGGTCTTGTGCGTTATGTCGCCACATTTTTGCCAGCGCTCGCGGAGCATACCTCATTCTTGACACCATTGACAAGGAAGGAGTGTAATTCATTGTTCCCTCCCTGGACTGAGGCTCATCAGGCGGCTTTCAACAGCATCAAGCGCTTGGTGCTGAGTTGGGACTGCCTAACTATGATTGATCATGAAAATCCTGGGAATAAGAAGATTTTTGTTACATGTGATGCAAGCAAACGACGTACGGGTGCAGTTCTCTTGTTTGGAGAGACATGGGAATCCGCCCGTCCAGTGGCGTTTGAATCTTGGCAGATGACAGCGACGGAGAAAAATTACCCTACACATGAACACGAGATGCTTGCAATTGTTTGTGCATTGCATAAGTGGCATACGGATTTACTGGGCACTCACTTTGAGATCTACACGGACCACAGAACACTTCAAAATTTCAACACGCAGCGAGACTTGTCGAAAAGACAAGCGCGGTGGATGGAATTCCTTTCTCAGTATGACTACAAGATTCATTACATTCCGGGAGAAGCAAATACGGTGGCTGATGCGTTGTCACGCATGCCCGAGCAAGATCCAGTGGCGGTGAATGAGGTTTTTATGGTGTCGGGTGATGAAATTACGCTAGAGGAGATGCAGGCTGGGTATGAGGTTGACCCTTACACAAAACGATTGTTGGCGGATGCAGCTCGGGGGATGTTGCCGGCAGGAGTGGAGAAGAAGAATGGATTACTCTATGTGGGGGGTCGACTCGTGGTGCCCAAGTACAAGGATCTCAGAGAGAGGTTATTCCGGGTTGCTCATGATGAGCTCGGCCATTTTGGGGCGGATAAATCATATGTGGCCTTGAGGCATTCCTATTATTGGCCGAACATGCAGAGGGACTTGGTGAAGGGGTACATACCGTCGTGCGCAGATTGTCAACGAAACAAGAGCCGTACGACAAAGCCGGCAGGACCATTGCATCCACTGCCGGTACCAAACAGCCATTTTGGATCGGTGGGATTTTGTTGGGCCGTTACTGGTGGATCAAGGCTTCGACCAGTTTGTCTCAATGACGTGTCATGCAGGAGCAGAAATTCGAATTTCACCAACACGATCCTGTCAGACTGGAGAGGAGTTTGTGGAAGTGTTTTTCAGGGACTGGTACTGCGAGAATGGGTTGCCTTATGAGATCATCATGGACCGCGACAAGCTGTTCACATCAAGTTTTTGGCAAGCGTTGATGAAACTCACAGGGATTAGGCATAAGTTGTCAACAGCCTTCCATCCTCAGACTGACAGAGCATCGGAGCGATCGATTATTCAAAGTATTCGTTACCATGTTGACCGAGCGCAAAAGGGGTGGGTTAAGGCATTGCCACGCATTAGATTCGGTATGATGAACACTATCAATGCGTCTACGGGATTTTCGCCTTTTCAACTCAAGTCTGGTTTCTCGCCCCGTGTTCTCATGCCATTGTGCGCTCAACCAGAAATTGAGTCTCCTCCGGCAGAGCTTGCACGTCAAGTTGCGACTCGAGTCGAGGGAAATTTCTTGGCGGCAATGGATAATCTCACATCTGCAAAGATCAATCAGGCCCATCATGCGAATATGCATCGTGCGGCTGAGATTGCCTACAAGATTGGGGACAAAGTTATGCTGTCGACGGCAAATCGTAGACGCAAATATATGCAAAAGAAGGATGGACGTGTCGCAAAGTTTATGCCACGACAAGATGGCCCATATGTCGTGACGGAGGCTTATCCGGAGTCTTCAGAATATGCTCTGGACTTACCGGCAAGTATGGGGATCCTGAATCGTTTCCATTCTAGTCTGTTGACACCGCATGTCCCAAATGATGACATTTTGTTCCCCTCGAGAGCGTGGGATATGCCAGGTCTGATTTTGACAGAGGATGGCCAAGAGGAACATTTCATTGATAAAATTATCGACGAGAGGCGTAGGGGCAGGGGGAAGCAGTATTTGGTATGTTGGCATGGATTTGGCCCTGATCACGACGAGTGGAAGAGCGGTAAAGAATTGGACGACACAGTTGCCTTAGATGTATGGGAGGCAGAGAAGGGGCACTCATCGGTTCACGGAGTGCCGTGAGGTAGGAATTTTTCAGAGTGTGGGTGAGTGTAAGCATGCGCTTACAACGCAAGCGAGAGAGATCGATCAGGTTTGGGTGATCGCAAGATCATATTGCGATGACGTAGTGCTAAACCTTGAAGGAACGCACACATATATATATAGGGGATAGTCGCAGGTAAAAAGTAGTCGACTTTTCGAATCTTAGTTTGTTCCATTCACGTTGACTAGGTCCAGTGAGTCGGACGCCGAGCGTCCGCTTCCAGAATGGTAGATTCCTAAGGCACTACATCTCTTTGTTGTCGCTGCATCATTGGAGTGGACTCAGTGTAAACTCTCCAACTGCCTGCCTCCAATCTCTGTGTCTTTTCCAGGAAGTATGATGAAGGTTTACAACCTTCAGGAGGGCATTGAACAATACTTCAGGCCTGAGGCAGTCTCCCTGGCCTTCCTGGCTGTATGTAGGGAGTATTGTCTCTTCTAGTGTTCTGTTCTGGGGTTTCCCAGACTATTCCTGGTCTTGCTGCACTGCTGGGTGCAGTTGTCAGTCAAGTTTTGCTCCATAGAACTCCTTCTGGCATTTTCTGAGGCTGCTGGGAGGGTTCTTTTGTCCTAGCCTCACTAAACTCTGACTTGGGCTAACCCAGGTCAATCAATGCTGCTAGCTGGGTATGCTAGTGGCTGATCAATGGTCCCACCATCATGGGTTGGTTCAGTTGGTTGATTGGTACTCATCCAATCAAATTGTGCTACATATTTTATTTTCTGGGTGCATGCATCAAAGAAGCTGATGCACTGTTTGATGTAATTACAAAGCTAGGCTGACAGTCTAGAATTGCAGTTGTCACTTGTAGTAGCAGAATTGAACCTGAAAGGTTCAAAAAAATGAAACATTGTCAATGTAATAGTTAAGCCTTACAGTCACACAAGAGAACCAGATCAGTATATGATTCTAGTACTATGTTGTATGATAGTGAAATTGGCTGCCCTACATAAAGCAGCTATACATTAATATAATATTAATAAAATAATTATTATGGGATATAATAATTATTGTCTACTTTTGAGGAGGCCATCAAGCTGCAGCTCTATGGTGGTATGTCTGTTACAGGACTGGAAGTAGCTGGGAAAGGACTGGTGTGGCCAGGACTAGTGTGATCATCTAACTCACCTGTGAGAAACAAGGAATGTGGTGAGGAGTAAAGAAAATACATGGAATTTGGGCTGTAGGTGGCTCTTGTACTAAAGGTGCCCTTTGTACAGAAGGTTGCCTGGAAGTCAGGCCAAGAGCAGTAGGGGTTCAGTGAGAAAGGGCAGGAGGGCAAGAACTAGAAGCTGGAGGTTGTGAAGCTAGGGGTTGCAAACCAGAAGTGAAAATACAGGACAGATTAAGTGTCCTGAGCGCAATGCCCGAGGACCTCACTTTGGTATTCAAGCCTGTGTGTATGTGCTCAGAATTGGACAGTCCCTTCTAATCTAGGAGCTGTCTGTTCAAAGGGCTCTGTTGAAGGAGACCTAGGCTGTGAATTGTCATCAGAGGATTGGCATCTATTTGAATCAGTATCCAAGGATTCATCCTCAAACTCCACTGCTTCCAAGTCCTCAAACACGTCCTCCACTAGTGGCTGCAAAGAGGAAGTCTTTCCTTTGGCAGATTTAAGTTGTGTATTTTTTAAAAGTGTGTTGTGATGAAAACAAGTGATGGAGCGTTTGAGCCTGGATCCAGCAGATCCAGACAAGGTGTCCCTAGAAGTGGCAGAAGCAGGCATCAAGGAAAGGAACAAGAGAGAGAAAGAGAATGGCTAAGAGATCACAAGAAAACACATAGTCAACTACGCAAAAAGAATATTATAGATGAGCATAGCAGTCCAAAGGTTCATGCCTTTGTAACTATGATACTAGTCACAAAACATGTCCTGCATTCATGTAAGGGGAACACTTGACGTCTGCAGAACTCCTTCCACAGAGTCAGTGATGCAAGGGGCAAGCAATAGTCGAGCAAGCAAAGAGGCAGGCAGGAGTCAGGCAAGAGGAGAACAAAGCTAACAGAGGGTCAGACGGTGCTAGATAAGCTTACGGTTGGTTCGGTGAATAGGCCAGAAGAATACTGCTATTGTTCAGCCTGGGGATATTCTATCCTACAGGCTGCCTATATATACTACATTGGTAGCTATGCTATTACTAATACTATTTACTAATTGGGCCCCAGTATGTAAAGGAGTATGACTAACAATAATCAATGCTGAGTAAGGTCCAGGCATATGACTCATCAAGGCTGACTACTACAAGATGGAAGGGGAAAGGGTGGGCCGAGCAGCCAGTTGGACCTGCTAGGAATAGGCATTTTGTCAGACTAAGCTCGAAATAGAGTTGGACACAATCTGGAGATCAGTCCCCTGACAGTTCACACTGCTGGCACTGAAAAGTATTTTCATTGAAAAAAAATGCAAGAGAAATCTGTTATATCACTTCTATGTTGTTTTTCCCCAAGAAATATATCAGCATTTCCTCACCAAAATAGTTAGAAAATTTTTTATCTTTTTCCCAACTTTTTTCCAATGAAAAATACTATCTTTTTACAATACTTTTTCTAGAAATACTATTTAGGGAAAAGGTGTGAAAAAGCAGCATTTTTCAGAAAAACAGTGGCAAAAGGTGACATTTTTCCTTGTAAAACAGTTGAGAAAAAGGTAAACATTTTTTTAAAATATTTTGGTGAGAAAATGCTTACATAGTTCTTGAGTAAACACCACATAGAAGTGGTATAACAGGTTTCTTTTGTACTTTTTCCAATGGAAACACTTTCCAGTGCCAGCAATGTCAGTGTGTTTTCTCCTTCCACAGACTTACAAGTCGATGACAGTATAAATAGGGGGTAATCGCGTTGGGAAAAGTACTTCTTTTTCCTGTTTTCAATAACTTTTGGACTAGAGCTTGTGCCATTCTGTTGTGTTTGTTGTCAGTGAGGCCAGCTGTATGCGTTGGCTTAAAGAGGTAGCTTTGGTGTGGTAGCTTTGGTGTCTAGATTGCAGAGTGCTTATGTCTGGAAGTCTCAATGTGCTAAACCTTGTGCCATTCTGTACTATTCAAGTTCCTTCTCAAAGTGTGCATCAACCCTTGAGGGCATCTCCTGGAACTACACAAATAATATTGTCTTTTATCCAGATGAACATATCTTATTCAGAGGAAGTTATGTAATTATAAATTAAATTTCTGTCACCCAATCCTGCTGATGACATCACACCTGAGCCGACACTTCCTTCTCGCACAGCGCCCATGCACCATAGCCTAACAAAAAGCAACAACATGTATAAGCTGAAAGAAATAGATTCAGTGTGATGCAAAGAAGCTGCAGATCTACAAACTGGACAAGGTAAGGCTGTACAAGACCGACTAAAGTATTACAATCTGTATACTAACATCAAACATCTTCCAGAATGCTCCACTCGATAAAGACCACCCCCACAATGAAGAAATGGAGGTTGGTGTCCCCGACACCGAAATCAGTGCAATCGAGGTAAATGCTCCCTGTCTCAATGTCAAAGGCAAGGCTACTAATTCTCAATTTGCTTTGGGGATCTGAAAGATCCGAAACAGTGTGGACATGCATATCCACTCGAAGGAACTCTCCAGATCTCACAATGTTGGAGCCGTTCTCCACAATTGAGTGAGCGACTGCATTTCATAGTGCTGGTACCAAAGGGCCGCTCCCAAAATGAAAGTAAATCTTGAACATATGATGTATGAGACAAGAAACACTAATACATTGAATACACAGCTCTACAAATCACAGTCATTCTGACCAGCATAGGCGTTGCAGACATGTTTCGCAGAGTTCCAATGTCTCTCAAGGACCCCTCAATAATAGGGGACCTCTATGCCCAACTAAGAGGGCTTCTGCTTCCCGCACAATCCTTATTTGAAATCAACAATGCTCAAGGGAGGCCAGTCAAAGAGGAGGAGACACTTATTGAGGGGGCCACATACCAGGCTCGATTCCATACTATACTGCCAGCGATGCCAAATCCTTCCGACACCATTGGGTCCATAGTGAGGATGACAAAAATGTCTGGTGCCATGTACAAGTTCGCAAGGCAGATAGGGAAGAAACATTGGGGCAGTACAGTGCGCAGCAGAGGTGCTATGATTCATTTTCAAATGAGTGGGATTGCTGTGAAGAATTTGGTCCTGACAATGAAGACAATTGGGATTGGGAATATGAGGAGGTCATCAGTCTCCCCAACAAATCCACCCCAATTGTGCCTCCATACGACACGAGTGCAGTGCCAATGATTTTCACTCCATCTTCTGTGCCAAAGCAGCTTATAGATTCTGAATGCCTTGATGTGCCTCATGTTCATTCCCTGCACCATGTTGCTGTTTCTTCTCCAAAACCAGCATCAGCAGAGCTTATGTTGCAGCCATCACCTGTACACTTGTCATCAACGCTGCCAGAGCCTCCATTGACAATGTTCAAGTCATCTAAATATCATAAAATTGATGCCTTGAACCAGGAAATTCTGGAGCTCCTTGCTTTACACTATGACTTTGTTCCACCGCTTCCTCTGCCTCACTCAACACCTTTGCTGACAAGTGAAGCAGAAAGTAGAAAGCTGGTTTGTCTCCTAGGTCTGTCATGGGATGAGTGCCAACCTTACATTGGGCAAGTTCCGTGTGCATCTTTGGCTAAATCCTATTTGGATGGGATCATGGCAGGCTGCAGGCCCAAGGACAATGTCTGTGATTTCAACATTCAAAGCCGTTTATTGTTGTCAATGTCCCAGCGTTGTCAATATCTGCATGTTGTGGAGAGTGTGGGTGAGGTGGCTTGATCTCTTTATATGTTTGACTTTGGTAACAGGGTGGAAGTGCCCTGGAAGTTGGCATTGACTACTGCAGCGGGTGCATTGTTGGTATGTTACCTCGACTCTTGGATTCACAAATCAGAGATAGTCGAGTACCTTCTTCAGCATGCCATCCCATTTTGTACCTTTCTTCATATGGATCTTGCTACTGCTGCACCTCACCAAATTCTACCTCCCTCTAAACTACCTATACAAGTGTCCGATTTGCAGTTTGGCATCAGGGATTATGATGCCTATACATGACAACGGGAAATAATTTTGACTCAGCCTCATGGTCGTGCTGCACTCATGTGGGGTGGGATTATCTGGAGATTAAGTGCATCTGTTGTTAAGTTTTCATCCATCCTTCAAGGTTCTATGGGTTGGTCACCGCTTTCAAACACAATGATCACTGTCCATGATCCAAAAACAAATGAACTGTTTCTAGATGACAACCTCACTGACATGGAACTCAACCTCATCTCTGGGACCTATGTTTGCTACACTGGTAGGGCTTTTTTTTTTCCTGTCTAACCTCCAGATCTCACCTTCTTTGAGGTATTTCTAACCCAAGTTCACTCCTCTCATGGTTCTCCTCAATGTCGACCTTTGAACCCAGTGGGGAGAATTATGGCCGCTGGAATGGGCACTCTGAGGATGTCTTCTTGCGACGTTTGAGTGAGGTCAATAGCGCTGGCCATGAGGCAAGTTCTTGAGGACCTCTAAATGCAAAGAAGTGGCATGATCTCCTGTGCGGCACTAAAGAAATCTGTCTCATAAGAAATTCAAGGTTGGGACGCCTCCTGTTTGAGTTAGTCTGACAGAGGAGGCGCTTGATGACTGGTTGCGCATAGGAAGTTCCATAGAATCTGCCATTTAGTCATGTTACCCAATCCTGTAAATGTATCAGTCACAATGGATGATCATGGTGAAGCACGCCTCACTCTGTTTGTTGCAGTAAAGGGTTCGAGATTATTGACCATCCTATAACACAAGCGTGTTTGAAAGAGATGAGCGACTTGTTGCACAAGAAGACAAGCGCATTGGTGAGTTATTATAGTCCTTTTCTCACAAACGTCTTTGTTCCCTTCAGCCCAATTGTTTTTGTTTACATAAACGCATTGGAATATTATCTCCCTCTTTCAGTTTGGTGACATAACTTTTCTCGGTTCTTTCTCAAACCTTTGTTTTTGCGTTCATGTATCCTTTACTCTTATCACATTCTTTGACCTTGCAAAATCTGATGTGCTAAGCTTTTCACCTTTGTCTTGCTTCCCAATGCTTGCCAGCGACGAAAATGATAAGGTTGGGACTGATGACTTATTTTTCACATCAACGTAATTAGAAGGAGACTTAGGATGGGACTCATTAGATTCTACAAAAACAGAAGGTCAACAGATATGTAATTGGTACACTGGAAGGTTTGTTATTGAACATGGGTAAGTAAGGAGAAAATATGTGAGCATTTGGAATTGCAAAACTGAAAGAGACAAGAAATCCCAAGGAAAAAGTGTGAGCCCAGAACTCGGACAGAATGCTGGGTTGATATCCTGGAGTGCACGTCAATAAAATTACAGAGGAACAGTCTCTGGGTTATACCAGAAGACTGACAAGCTTAGGTGATCCCAGAGGTCCAGCACATGGGGAGAGTTGGAGGATGCTGGGTTGTCCCAAACATTGCTCGGAGATGTTGGTGCACTGGACAGTTCACTGATCAAAAAGGAGAAAGTATGTGAGCATTTAGAATTGCAAGATGTGATCAGTTGCTTCATATTCTGGGCAGTCTGCAAGTGTTGATGGGTAAATAGCCTGGTAACAAGCAAGCCGCTCACTGCCGCTTTGGCAGGAAACAAACAATTACTCAGAGCCCTTTTGAATATTGCTTTCCATACGGATTTGTTCTATCAAGCCAACCCTCAGTCCCCTCATCACCTTGCTCACGTATTAAGCAAGTGTGGAGAGCTTGGGTAAACCCAGAGCTCTGACAGGGGTTATGGGCGCAAACGCTAGAGGAAGGAATCAGTCTCACGTGCGTGTTTGTTGCCAACTTTCCATACGGTTGTTCTATCATGCCTCACCCTCAGCTCCCTCATCGTCTTGCTCACTTGCATATTAAGACTAGGAGTATGGAGAGCTTGGGTAAACCCAGAGCTCTGACAGAGGGATTATGGGCGAGAATGCTTGAAGGAATCAGTCTCATGTGCATGATGTTTAACCAAGACAGCCCCGGCCAAATGACAATGTGGCAACTTTGAACTCGGAGACTTTGACTCAAGCATTTTCCAACTCTCCATCTGCTGGACCTCTGGGATCACCCAAGCTCCTCGTCAGTCTTCTGGGATCACCCAAAGACTGTTCCTCTGTAATTCCATCAATGCGCACTCCGGGATATCAATCCAGCATTCTGTCACAATGTGACAATTTTGAACTTAGAGACTTTGACTCGAGCATTTTCCAACTCTCCATCTGCTCCAGAATATCAATTGAGCATTCTTTCTGAGTTCTGGGCCTACCCAAAATCTCTACCAGTCTTCTAGGCTCACCCAAAGACTTTTCCCTCAGGATTTCTCTGCGATGTGGCCCTTTGCATCTGGTTTCCAAACCCTTGGCTATAGGGTGCACTTGTATGGCAGCACCAACCGTCTGCTGATGGTCTGTTGCTTTGCTTAGCTCGTTTGTCGCCTTGGGGGCAGAGTTATTTCCATTGTGTAGCCCTTGCTTCTATTGCGTTTGTTGTTCTTACTGTCATCATGCGCTGGCAGGCTGGGTGCAGTGGATATTGTTTCTCAACATGAAGTCTCATTGGAAACTTATAAAGTCCATGTCGTGCGATGAATATTTATCTATCTCCACAATTGCGCTTTGGCAATGTGTCCAGTTGGGATAAGCCCCTCTTTGGTCTCCGCAATCCAGTCCTTCTTTCCTGCTCTGGCCCTGGCCTTTTATCCATGAACGTAAGTTAAATGACTTCCTGGTCACGCTTTTTGAAGCTTACTTGTCTTTCTTAAGTCCAACGTTTTTCTGAGGATCCCATGCGCTTTGCAGTGCTGCATGCTCAAGACGCTGTTGCTCAAGCTCCAGTTATCCCTATTCCCTCTACTTTTGTTCTCAATGGCGGAGCAGGCAGCACCCGCTCAAACTGCTTTTGTTTCCAGTAATTGCATCCTGCGTTTCTACATACATCTCTGTCTAATTACTATTTGTGATTTGGACTCACTCCCCTCCTGTTCATAACCACTTGCAATTGTGCCTGCGTATCCCTCAGCTTGTTTCGGCGGGCCGCTGCAGCCCTGTTCTTCAACTTGGACTTCAAGATGCAAAGTACTGGCCAGCAATCTTTGTAATCCTTCAGTTTTGGCCAGTTTTTATCCTTGATCATCTGATACAACCAGTCAGACACTTTTGAATGGTAAGCAGCCGCCGCCTACCTCGTCACATATCTTCTTGACATCTCTCTTGTCCTGCTTCCTGTAGCATTTTGTCAAATCCAGCCTTTCCTGAGCAACAACATGAACCGTTTCCTGTTAAGAGCCATCAAAATGGTGAAATAAGTTCGAAGCCAAGAATGGACACACCGCTAATTGCTCAACAGACTTTTTAGACCAGCCAGTCTTAGCAAGCTCTGTTGCCAGGTTGAATCCCCTGCTGTTTGGTCTTCCTGGTTCTCTGTGGGGCCTCGGTATCTTCCTGCTCATGCTGCTGCGAGTGCGTGGAGTCTCAGGATTTCAAGGAGGCTCACCCTCAGGTTTGCTATTGGTGTCCCAAGCTTCCGTGTCTGCTGCCACATGGAATGTCTGGCCCAAACTCCATATGTGCAGCAGTTGGCGGGAATGGTGGAGGTGGAAGTGTGATGAATTCAATGCATGCTGAGTGCAGAGGATATGGTCTAGTCTCATATTGGATTGGAAATTTGTTAAGATCATATTGCTCTCGTGCATTGATTATATATCTATCTACACAATTGTGCTTTGGCATTCAATTCAGCCTTTTTAAGACAAGGACCTCCTTTGTCTGGGTGTATTACATAATCTTTTTTGGGACCTTGAACTGCACGACCTTTCATTTCATTACACACCTGTCCTCTTCGCTATGTTAAAGGTACTTACTGATATTGTCTCTGATATCAGGTGCGCGCCTCACTCTGTTGCGGTAAAAGGTTGAGACTGTCCACCAACTTGTAGTGTGATTCGATTGAGTGAGAGGTGATTAGCGTGTTTGAAAGAGATGAGCGTGTTCTTGCACAGGAAACAAAGCGCTTGGGCGAGTTATTGAAGCCCCTCTTTCAATATATCAACAAAAGATTGGAGACATTGACAAAGAGTCAGAGTTCAGAATATAAACGTGTTTGATTTCTCCTCTGCAGCTCCTTTGACCATTATATTTATGTGTTTGATGTCTCCCTTTCCATTCAGTGACAATACTTTTCCTTGCTCAAAAACACTATAAAACATCCTTGGCTTCTATGGTTGGTCTTCATCTCCTTGATATCAACAACAGCAAAACCGTAGATATGAAACTCAATCCCCCCTCTTCTACACCGCTTCTGGTTGCTGACATAAGTTGCAATGTTGGCATCCCTCTGCAATCACAGAAGCACGCTCGAGGCAACAACAACAATATTGTTCCTTCGTGTGTCTTTACATGTGTTCGTATCCTCTCCCATCCATTCCAGTGATTTATTGACTTGACTGGCCCAGAATTCTCATGCCCATGGCACTGATGAGACTCAAGTTAATGACAAGATTATTAATCTCCAGCAAATGCTTGAAGAGAAAGACCTTGAGCTGAATAGCATGAAGTTCAGATTGACCTTGATTCAAGGCGAGAAGGAGACCATGATAGTGATGTCAGGGGCCAGGGAATCTTCTTATGAACGTGCTTTGAAGGTTTGTTACATCCTGCTTGTTATGTCTTCTCTCACCTTTGTTCATTTCAGGAGCTGGAAAGAGAGAACAAGGAGAGAGATGCTAGCTTCGAGAAGATGAAGATTAATCTGGACGCTCTTATCCAGGAGAAGAATGACCTTGTCACGTTGTTGAAAGATTCTCGCAAGGTATATCCTGGACTGCTCAGCAACTGCATCTCTTTTGATCCCTGCTTTGTAGGATGCAAAGAACAAGGCTGAGATCATCATGGGTGATATGATTGTGGCGCAAGAAGCTCATTCCAAAACAGGGAAAGATACGATGCTTGTAACAACAACCAAGGATTTTAACAGTCAAGCGGCCAAATTGGCAGCTCTTGAAGCACAAAGGGATGATCCAAATAAGCAGTTGCAGGCTGCACAGACATCCTCTGCCATTCTGTGCAACCTCAACCGTCAATTGTCTGCTGCCAATGATGAAATCTTGGCAAAGGGCAAGGTCATTTCTGAACTGAGGCTTGCTCATGACAAATCAAGCTCTTCTTACACCTGCTTGAAAGTGCGTCTTACAATCTTTCTTTGTGGTTGCCTCTTCCCATCGCTGTTCAGGATAAAGAAGAAAGAACGACCAAGGCACTAAACAAGGCGCTTGAAGAGATTAGAGAAAGAGACCACAATCTGGACACTCTTCAACATGAGCGGGCTATGTTGAATGATGAGAAGGTTACTCTGAAAGTATGGTATTATACAATCGTCACAATGTTGTCTTCTCACTGCTGCCTCAAAGAACGCAAGGGACATGGCGGCCAAGGAGATTGATCAAGGGAATGCTCTCAAGGCCAATCTCGAAGCTGTGCTTAAGGTAGCAAGAGAAGAATTGCAAAGCATGGAAATCAAAATGGACACCATGAGCTATGAAAACAAGTCAAAACTGGACGCAATTGAATCGGGACGGGTCAAACTTTCTGCCAAGCTCAAAATTGAAGCTGCGTCATCAGCAGGTATTAGACATGAATTAGAACAGTCACAAGTATGGCCCCTTTCAACAATTTTCAATCATGCCTGTTGAATCACCTTTTTTCTAGGCAGAAGCCAATCAGGCCTCTAACACCATTCAAGATCTCACTTCTGATCTTCAAGAAAAGGAAAATGAGGTTTGAAAGTTAAGCAACGTTTGTATTTGTTCTTCCCTTAAGCACAATAGCTCACTCCAAGAAGGAATTGCACCAAATGCAACAGGACAAGGTGGCTGTAGAGGATGAGTTGTTGCAAACAAAACAGGATCTCTCCGATTGCAAGAATAATTTTGAACAGCAGACTTCATCCAAGGATAAAATCATTAGGGGATTATGCGATGTATAAACAGACTCCTCAAATGCTTTGTCAATGTTGGCAGTGAGTTTGACCTCATTCTGTTGTGATGTGCCCTTTACTTACATAACTGACAGTCACTTCAAGAAAAGGAAAATGAGGTTTGAAAATTGAGCAACGTTGGTATTTGTTCTTTCCTTTCAAGCACAATAGCTCACCCCAAGAAGGAATTGCACCAGGTGTGATAGGACAAGGTGTCTGTAGAGTGCACTTCATCTGCAGCCCGTATCTTGAGTACTAAGTACAAAGCCAAAGTAGAGTCAATGGATGCCAAGTTGACCAATGCCAAGACTTGATTGCAAGTTGTCAAAGCTGAACTGGACATGCTCAAGGCAACACCAGCTCAGCTGGTACCAGCATCTGAGTTGGTATTGGTGTTGCTGCAAAGCCAACAAGAAGTAAGATCCTTACATTCCTCTCCCTCAACATGCTCTGATCAGTTCTAGACTCGAGATGGAGAGGTTGAGGACAATCATAATGATCTGGAAACACCTGAAACAGACAAGGGTGAGAGCGTCCAAAACAATGAAGACCGGACAACATGGATGTCGACAAAACTAATCCCCTCACCGCTAGTGAAGCCACCCATAGCGCAGCACCTTCCTCATCTGTTGGCTCTCACATTGGATATGCTAGTGTTCTATCTACAACCCCCAGAAGGCCTGGACCACAGCTTCAGAGAGCAAAAGCGCGGCTTTTGGTTGCCCAACTTAACAGGTAACATGTAAATACCATTCCTCCCTCTGCACACAAGAACCCTAGTGCTCAATCATGGGACAGATTTATTGCGCTCAATCTGCGTTGTTCTCAGCAACTATTAGCCTCCAGAGTTGAAGAGCTTCCTGCTGCCTCCCATGTCAAACACCCACAACTGTCCCTCCATCCCACAACAGCTTCTGCAGGCTTAATCGGTCTTCAGCTCAGAAGTACTCCAACACGCAGACGCAGTGCCTTGATATGTGGACATGGTGGTTCCTTGATGCATGGTGGTGTTCATAGCGTGCTTTGTGTTCCAAGGAGTACTCCGAGCAACAAAGATGGCAGAGTGTCTGGACTTGTCGCTCCTTAGCATGTACGTATGACCGATTTGAATTCAAATGTCTTCATCCTCTCGCTGTCCTGTATATTTGGTTTTATTGAATGTATTTCTCAATGGCCATAATCACAAACTGGAGTGTAACAACATGTATTTTGTGTGTTCTACATGAATAACATATGTCTATTACCTATTCTAGCAATGGCTGCAGCAAGGTTGAGGCCCTTACACAGGTCTCAGAAAAATGTCATTTGGGCTCACGGAAGTCCAGAGCCCCATCTTTGTTGTCACGTTTGATTGATGACAAGGGCAATGATGCTCCTATTCTTCCATGATCTCATAAGCACGTCCGAGGGAATGACAAAAACATCATCCCAACTGTATTCAGTTGAGTCTGCATTTTTCATCCTGTGTTGATGATTCATTGGCCAATCTTTTAGTTACAGGTCTCTTGTGATATCTACCACCCACAAAGTCTTGAAATTGCATCCAACGTGCATATGAAATGGTCTCAGGTAGGATGCTTACATTTACATGTCACTTAAGTTTTGAGAAATCTAACTGAGAGATTCTAACTAGTCGGGCCCCCTCAAAGATTGCCAAGTTCAAACTGAAGCCTCTGAACTCTCCTCTCCCAAACAAGGGGTGGGTTTGTTTTAAGAATGTCTTGAGAAATGCACTGACCAGCTTTAATAGCTTGCTGCAACTCATCAAATCAAGTCTGGCCCTGATTCTTGCACGAGCGCCCTTGAAGACAACGAGTTCACTCGTGAGAACACCAAGCTTTGGAGAATGAACCAGGAGAAAGAACTTGGACTGAATCATACAAGATAGATTCTTGTTGGACAAATATATTGGTCTCATAAAATCAATGTTCATCCACTATCCCTCAAATCAAGCTTAATGACACAGGCTACTGTAGAAAATTAAAGTCAAAAAATCAACCTCCACTTCCATGCCTGGAACCCATCCCAAACTCAACAGCGCTGCCTTTGAGGTTGCTTTTGATGGAATTGTAGCTCATGTATGTATACCTTTTTGTAGTTGTCACTTCATTTCTCACATGCTTCCAGGCAGCCTTATCATGCTCAGCCTCCATGCTTTTCACCACTACTAGTGGTACTGTTGAACTCTGGAAACTTGCTCATAATTTGACAGAGCTTTGGACTCATGAAGAGGCACTTGCCACCGTTGTGCTCTCTGAGTTTGTCCAACTTCCTGAAGGTCAGCGAAGTGGAGTGGCTGGAAGAAACAAAGAGGAGGGTTTCTTTGAGAGAATGTTAACACATACAAATGATGCAAAGGTACTTACATCTTGCGTCAACTACAGGACTTTTTTGACGATTTGTAGAATTTTCCACATTACCTTCATGGATTCCTTCAACAATTTGCAACCAGGTCTTACACCTCTACAACTCTCCTGGCCTCTTTGACAGAAGGATATCCTGTTCATAATACATTTGACCTGACTCAGATTATTGTTGCTGCCACAGTACAAGGGAAGATTTTTAGAATAGACTTGAGCACTGGTCGTATTGTTTGGAGCTGCATACTTGGACTTGGGTGGGCTGCAGAGGTTGGTGCAAGTATTGTGCCGGTTAAGATATTCATTTTTGAACCTGAGGACACAAGAGGAGAACAGGAAGTCAAGGGCCCAGAGGTAGTCATTGTGGCACAGCGATGTGCAGAGAACGTGTGTAACAAACATGTACTATCATTGATAGGTTATGCTAACTTGAGGCTAGACTCTTGTTGATACTGTCATCTTTCATGTTGATGCCTTCACCAGAGCTTCCACCGTGGACACCAGTGTATCCCAAGAAGACTCTAATAGTCTTCTTCAAGGCTTTGACATAGTTCCTGGTCCTGTAGTCAAAGCTTACCTCCTCTCACCTTCACCTGACTCAGGGAAAAAACACACAACATCTATTTTGCTGCTCGACGAGTTTCTTCAAGTTTATTTGTATCTGTCCATGCCTTCAGCTTGTATAATGCTCCGTGACCTTCAGCCATCGTTACACTTTCCACTCCGCATGACTGCAGATAGCATCACATGTGTCCTAGGCCATTTGATTGCTCCACACCATGCTGGAGAACACGGCGCTGGAGGTCATGATGGGGAGCAAGGTTTTATGGCTTACGCCACCTGGGCACTTGGATTGCCGCCGGACAAGGTAGTAAATTCAAAAGGATGGAGACTGGTCAGTGTAGAATTGTACGAGGGCAGCGGGATAAATGAGAAGACAAAAAGGTATGCTGTGGTTTTATGCTCTAATTTGGATGGGGAGTAATCCACCTCTAGTTCTGACATGACATCTTTTGCAAACAATGCCATTCATATCCACGCCTATGAGCAAGCATACATTCTTCCTTATGCTATCACTGCTTTTTTGTCTACTTCAACCAAGTTTGGCATACGACGTGTACTTTCACATAACTACGAGGTCGGTATCTTTGTTTCTGTCTTGATCTACAACACATCTTTATTTTTGTTTGCAGGTGGCCAACGTTCAACTGATTAATACAAGCAGACAACTACAACGACTACAACAACAACTACAATGACAACAACAACGACAATGACGACTATGACTACAATGACAACAACAACAACAACAACAACAACAACAACAACAACAACAGAGGGGAAGGGGAGAAGGGGTAGGAGGGGGCTCCCAACATCGACTTTGGCACCAAACGGAGCGCCAACAACGCTCCATGCTGGTACATGGAGGATGGGAGAGGGCATTTGGCTGCTCTCTGGGGGTCTCAGCGGGTTGAGGCGCCGGCTTGACGGGGGAGAGGGATGGGGTGGGCTTGGAGGCCTCAAAAACCAATTTCAGCCTCAAATGACATTGCTTGGAGGTGAATTTATGGGCGTAGAATGGGGCTGAGGAGGTCAAGGATGAGGTTTGGTGGTGGCTTTGGAAGGATAGTTCATCTTGCCCATAGTAGAACACACAAGTCCTGACGACACAATTCCTACGCAGTTTTGGTGACAACAACACCAAATCATGATTTTACACCAATCTATCCATGCCTTTCTGCCAACAGGCAGCTTTCTTTAGCTTGAGCAATTAAGTTTGTCCCACAGTCGGAGCAGTCAAGGGTCAAAGCTTTGTAGACCGTAACGATTTCATCAGACTTCCATATGATTATAGCGTCTCGCATGTCTGGAGCTCGCTGTTGGAAAGAAGGAGGCGCTGGACCGCCTGCTCAAGTAGCACCGCAAGCATGTGGCTATCGGCGTATTTGCAGACGTAGAACAACTTTGAGACCATTGCGTGTCGATGAGTGGACAAGCATGTTGCTCATTGTATGATGAGCAACATGCTCATCGACGTGACAGGTGTATCTAATCTGTTTTTCTATATAAATACTTAAAGATTTCTTAATGTGTGTTTCTGGAGGAACCTTTTAAGTCTATCTAATACATCCTTTGTGAGGGAAACAAAGAATTTGATCTCAGAAACACTTGAAAGAAAAATGATTGTTTACAAAGAAACACAAAAAGATAAATATAAATTTATTCTTGAAATAAAGACTTGAAACATAATTATTTTTTTCTATCTGTATCTCAGTAATAATCAAAAGAAAAAAAAATCCTTTCTCTCAAGGAAAAGCATTGAGATTCTTTAATTTTTATTATTATGTTTTTTCTGATACATTTTATGTAAAACTTGGGAAAAATTGGTTAGAAATTACATAATATGTTTCTAACAGCTTTTTCTCAAGAAATTCCAGGGATTTCCTGAAGTGCATACAAAGCACCTGATCCCTTCATTATCTGGAATAGTCTCATAACCTCCTCCTTCTAGTTCATACTTAGTCTCAGGTCCTCTTATTGGAACATCATCAATATAAGGCCAAGTGACATGAGATATCTCATCCTGCAAGATAATATATAAGTAACATCATCATGAAAGATGGGAACTGAATTAGTCCATCCCATGGGTAATATCACCAATCTCAGGGCTTTATAAAGTGTCTGAAAAGTAGTATAGTCCCTAGACTTAGGGTCCAAAGTCCTTTCATCATACCCAACATAGAGATCACACATCCCACCACATGCTCTTCCAGCAAAATGACTGGCTAGTTCTTCTGTAGCAGGAGGTACTCCAGAATGGGCTATAGTAACCTTGTTTAGAGGTTCTAGACTATGCACCAGCCTTAGACTTTTCCCATCCTTCTTCAGAACAGCAAACCACTGTGATCTGTATGAAGAGTTTGACCTCTCATAAACCCCAGCTTCCAACTTCCTTTAATCTCCTTGCACAGGTCATTGTACTTCCCAGGAGGTATGGGTCTGTTTTTCAACACCCAGGGCTGGTGAGGTACTACTAGCATAACAACAGGTAGAAAGTATTCCTCTTTGAATTTCCCCTTCTGGCTGTCATTCCATGCAAAGGCCTCATTCTGCTGCATCATCAACTGGTGCACTAACTTCCTCTCTTCTGGCCATGAAAACTCCCCTTCATGTGCTTAATCAATAATCTGTTTGCACTCCTCTGTGTACCTCCCAGTACGTTTGAATTCAAGTGGATGTGGACTCAAAGATGGCATATCCTTTGAAGGATCACAGTGATATTCCTCTGTATCCTGAACTCTTCTGGGGTAGTACCCAACACAGGCCTAACTTTCTTGGCAACAGGCTTATATTTATCAAACACTTGTACTGTTTCCTCTTGGCTTTTCTCCCCCCCCACTCTTTAACTCTTCAGATAGGTACCCTAGCTCCCCATTCAGGTAAGCTCCCAATAGCTGCCCTGTTCTCTCTCCTTCTCCTCTAGTAGTATGGTAAGCAGCCAAGTACACATCTCTGAGTTCTTGCTGCTCAAAACTCTCCTCCTTAACACAGTACCTCTTGATCCAGAAACCTTCCTCCTCACTCCCCTCTATCATTACTGCAGTCTCTCCCTGGAATCAATTCCTTAAGGCTGAAGCTTTTCACAACTCCTTCTTGTTGCTATTAGGGGGTGCCTTGCCTCTCTCATAAGTTGGTAGTGCAGTCCTCTTCCCAATATTAGGATCTCTGATGGTGATAATAGCACTACCATCCTTCAAGTTCTGCACATTACTCTCAGTGGCTGTATCAAATGGCCTTCCCAGTAATACTGTATAAGCAGGTTTCTCAAATATATGCACTTGCAAGTATATTGTGAAACCTTCAGCAAACTTGAAGGGCACATTCTTGGCCATCCCCAAAGAATCATTGACCTGTTGATTGGCACTCTCCATGTGCATCCTTATATCAGGATCCTAAGTCAATCCCAAGCTTGATGCCTTGTCCAAAGCCATGCACACAATCTGGGACCCACTATCCAATATAGCCTCTACCTTAGCTTAGTTATTCACACTAGGGTACAGAGACCTTAACACTTGTAAGTCTCTGGCCACATAGACCACTTCTGGTCTATTCCCTGGTGAAAGCTGTTCCAAGAAAGTAGCCATACAGTCTTCATGAATTACTGACCCCTTTGGAACCCCTTCTTCTTCATTCTGGAAGATGTGGTACCCTGGTTGAGGCAGGTCATCTATGTTGACCTGGCTCATTACAGAGGCACTACTATCTTCCTTCACAAAGACCTTGGCTGCTGTCCACTTGGTAGCACCTTCTCTCCTTTTTCAAGTCTTCTCCGAAGCCTCATGTATGGCTGGCATCTACAATTTCCTTGTGGAAATTGTCACCTCATTATTCAATATTTTGCTAACAATTTCTTCCTCCCTTCTTTGTCAAACTCTTGGTCAATACAGTTCTTTCTTGTCATCCTGAAATTTTAATATTTTCTCTCCATTCACAGCAGGCACTTTCTCAACTGGCAGACTCCCTTTCTCCACTTCTATAACCCCTCTTTGCCTTTTCAGATCACTATCAGATGGTAGTGGTGTCCTCAATTCAGGCTGGACCCTTCCATCTGCCACCATCCTTGAGTTCTCTAAAGACCCTCCTGTTTTTGTTGCTGGGTGCCCTTTTCATAAGTCTGACTCCTAGTGGTTATCAAACTGGACACCAAGGTCTGCAGCTCCTCTATCTTTTTCTCCAAATCCTCCTTCTCTTTGGGTACTGTCTGTACATAGGTAGACAGACTAGGTACAACTGTTATTGGTTCCTCTACCCAGCCATAGAAAGCTGCAGCCTTAGGATCCATGATAGCATTGACCCTTTCTTTTGGAGACACATTAGGTGGACTCCTGGGAATGGGATCCCCAGAAGGTAACCTAGGCCTGCCTTCAAGAAGAATAAGCTTGCCTTCTTGAACTTGAGTTTTGAGGTATTCACAGTCATTAGTCCTGTATCCTAGCTCCCAGCAATGATAACAGTTTATTCCTGCAGCTGAATCACTGCTTCCTTGGAACTGTACAGTCTGCAACACTTGAGCAGGTACTCTGACCCTATTCTGCAAACCTCCCTGCATGAAACTCTGATTCTTTGCTTTCCATTCATTGTTCATGGTTTGCATGAACCCTCTCAAGCTACTCATCTCCTTGCCCAGAGCCATTACTCCATCCTGGAGATTAGCCAACCTTCTTTCTGTTTCCAAGTCTGGCTCTTGCTTTACTTTAATCATCCCTGGCACTCTTTCTTCTGTCCCACTGTCTTCTCTATTTGAGGTCCCATTGTCAACAAGTATTGCCACAATGTCAAAGATCTCTTTCAAGTCATAGTGGTTGTCTTTGTGCCTTCCTCTGGTAGGGCTGTTGTAAGGGCCAAACTTTTGAAGTGCTTGTGCCAGGATTAGCTCCCTGAAGCTGGGAACAAAGCACTTTGTGAATTTCCCCACCAAGGCTCCATTACCCAGTACTTCTGTCAGCTTCTTTGCCTCAGCCCTAAATCTCCTGACAAGAGTGTGTATTTCTTCAGTGTCATTCTGGCCTAATCTGGCATACTCTCTAGAGATTTTGTCCAGAGTGGCTACACTTCCTGTGTCTGAGATTGCTTCTGGGTATGAACTCTGTATCTTTTTCACAAACACCTCCCAACTGGAATCATCAATAAATATCATATCCTGCTTTCCAAGGCTGGTGACCGCAAAGACCGCATGCTCACAATGAGTCTGGTAACAAAGGACTAAATCCACTACTGAACGGATGGATCCAGCTTCATTGAGCATACCATCAATGTTATAGACTGGGATAGGGTGAGAGAGAGGCCGAGTAGTGAGTTGATGTTGTTCCATGTAGTTGGTATCAAGGAAAAGTCCAGTAGCACAACTGTCCAAGAGAGCTATGACGCTTTGAGTCTGCTGAGTATCAGTTGTCTCAATCTCCACATGCAGACACAGAGAATTAGAAGAGGGAGTGGAGGCAACAACATAGCAACAAGGGAGGCGTCGTTCCCAAGCTGGGACACATAGGTGGTTAACAGGGAGAGATAAGTTGAAAGATTCTACTGGTAGACATGTAAACTGATTACCGCCAGGCAGTGGAGGCGTACAACTCATCCATCGCTCTACTGAAAACCCTCCCATGTAGAACCTAAGGACTCATCCAAAGGTTCCACTACAGCCTCCACAGAACCTACAGACTTATCCAGAGGTTCTGCTTTGATCTGTGCATCTGGGAAAGGGTTTTCCTGGGCATCTCTGGCAGCCAGGAGCTGGAGAAGGAGCTCTTCCTGCTCTACAGCTGAGAGATAGCGCACCTCCAACCCCTGAGAGCAATATCAAGCGAAGTGACCAGGCCTTCCACAGCAACGACAGAAGAGAGGGAGAGAAGAACGTTGGTGGGAGGCATCAACTTCCATGGGAACTCCCAGAGGAAGAGGACGTGTGGCAGGTACCTGAGCTGAGGCTGGAGCACAAAATGGAAAGGAATGTGGGATGGGAGGACGAGCAGGTAAAGGCACATGCAAGGTGGAGTGAGAGGTAGTTCCTTGGTGGAGCTCACACCTTAACTCCATGAGCTGCCACTGGTCATGTGCTACCTGATACCAAGACTCAATATGGGTATCATCTGGTTGTCCTTTAGCCATGCTGTCAATCCGATCCATGAGAGAGGGAAGGAGGCCATCTTGGAAGGTGAGACAGAGCTGAAGACCATCCAGATAGCAGGCCTGTTCTGCAAGAGCTCTGAAAGAGTCAATGTACTCATCTAAGGTCCGCTTCTCCTGTCCATATCAATGAGGGTCTCGGAGAGTAAGAGCTGCCACCTTAGCAGGGTCCAAGGAGAAGAACTCTGCTCAAAACTCCCTTTCAAACTGATCCCAACCTCCAAAACTCGTAGTGCATATGTCGAGGCTCACCCAGACTTCATGTAGGAAAGAACCCAGGCAATCTTGAGAGCATCAGAAGGAAAGGCCTCACCACTCAACTGAATATAGGTGATGCATAACTGTAGGAATTGCTCAGTATGACCTTTCCTTCCTGGAGCCCTGCAGAATCCTATAAGCATGCTATCCTACCTCCCTGGGCACTGCTGGACACCCCAGAACTGTGCAAACACAATGGAAGGACCCTTAGCAGGTCTTGCATGCCAGAAACATAGAACTGGGGGACAGAACAAGCCTGAAATCGGCTGCTGGAGTAAAAATTTTACTATTCAATACATTTTTTTAAATTGGCACCCAGATAGCTCAAACTTTAACCAATATCTGGACCAATCAGAGGCCAATAGGCACACTGAATGCGCTGGTTTGTGCGCACTGGAAGCAGTATAAATAGGACAGGGAAAGAGGGACCCAAGCTAAGGAAATACCTGTGCAGCTCAGAGTCTCCAGGAAGTGGACTACTTAGGCTAACCAGTTATAGTACTTCAGACCAGCTTTAATAAAGCTTATTGCCTACATTTGTATGAATTGAAGTTCACTCAAACCAAGCATAAAATTGTTAATCTATTGAATAAACCATTCATGTGGCTTGAGGTCCCCAGGGAGTGGACTGCTTAGGCCTAGCATTTAGTTGACTTCACTAGGGTCACTTTTTGGCATCTTTTCAGAGACCTTTCATTGTATGAACTACTTTGATTCATTATAATAATAAAATAAAACTATCAAAACCATCACAATTTTATTACAAGTGTGTGTTTCTGTATCATAGCCCCACAAAACTCGTAAAAGTAAAGTTTAGTTGTCTACACTAATTGCCATACAAAGTCCTGTTGGGACTCATTTGCTTGCCATGGCACATTCAGGATCTCCATTGCATCCACAATGTCAGTTGACCATTGATGCATGATTGCATCATAATCACAGATTCAGCCAGAGTGGCTGTTAACGTTGCTATCCCTCAAGCAGTCTTATGCTAGAGATACCATTGTACCTCTAACTCATAGATACACATAAATAGTTCAAGATATTCAGTCAAATCTGCCCTAGGTACAAAATGGCCTCTAATGGCCAATAATTATAAATGCTTCATCAGGTAAAACTGCAAACACTTCTGCATTGACTCCTTTGAAACCATTGGATAATGGTCTAACACCAGCTGGAGCTAGATTGACAAAGTCAATAGTGACCAATGGTCCTCCTCTTCATCCAAGGAGTGTAGCTCAGACTCTGAGTCTAAAACTTTTCTAAGGCTCTCCTGCCTCACCTGTGGCAACTTAAGTAGCTGCTGGTTGCCATGCTCTTGGTGCTTTGCCCTTACCTGATTGTCCCTTGTCAGGCCTGGAACTAGATTTCTGGTGCATTGTCTGATAGTGCATTGTCTGTATTAATGACTGCTCAGGATTGACTGGTCCCAGTCTAGTGGCTAGGCTGCCCAAACTAGTGTACTGTGCGCTAAAGTCATCTGAGTGTTGTCTGTATATTGTGTCAGCTTGCCCCAACCCTCCTTCAGAAGCATGCCACTCTAGGTAAAGCCAGGTATAAAAGCAACAGGTAGTAACATGCCTGATGCAGTGGATCTGTCCTCTGGTTTAGAACCATGGTGCACAATAGACATCATCCATGATATGAATAACCCGCCAGGCATACCAAAGCTGTTGCTAGGATTGTGAAGTGCCCTGTTATCTCGCTTTGGCAGGGGCTGATACAACAATGCTGGGGGCATCTCAATAGTATGCAACACAAAAGGATTTCCTGTATCTGCCAGATTTAGTAGGGGGTCAGTGGACTACTCATGAGAACATGTTTTTGATGTAGCACCACAGAAGTTATGGGCTCTTTTAACAAACAATAACAGACCAATATCAAACTGTTCTAAGATTGACAAAATCAGCAGAAGTATCAACATGCCTGAACGGCACCAAAGGCTTGTGACTTGGCAATATGCACAATGAGAACATTTGAGCCAACAGATCAGTATGAACCAATATCAAACCATTCTAAGGTTGACCATATCTGTTGCAACGATGGACCAATATCAAACCATTCTAAGATTGAGTCTGTGTCCAGCTTGAACTATGTTCCACAGTTGCTCAACGGTTTACAAGGTTGTGAGTCTATGGATGAGATCATTCATTGTCTTGCATGTCCTCACAAACACCTCACGTGATGACAATGCTGTGACATTGCATTGGGGTTGAGAATCTTCTGTTGTGGATGTTTACGCTGCATGCACCAATCCAACCCACTTCACTGACCTGAAGTATGAAATGGGTCTGACGTGGCATATTTTTCCGTGTTTTATCCATGATTGTCTGACAACGGCCATTGATCACAAGTGAGTGTATTCGCTTTGATTGAACTTCACAAACATTCGCACAATACTTACTGGGACTTGTTCTCTTCCTGCTTGCACCATGGGTCCCCTGCATTTGTCAACAGGATACTTGATAGGCATATTCTCGACTATGAGATATTGTGTGTCTGCTAGAGTGCTAATCATTGGATTTAACAAACTTGGGCCTTCAAAAAAACCCCTGTGCGCACGGCAAAATAAAAATGGTCCATTCTGTTGTGTAGGTTATCCTTGTTGTGCCCAGTGCTTGTTAGTTGACGTGCTTCTGTCTTCCTTAGACAATGTGAACAATGAGTGGAGAGCCCGCCATGTATACAAACCGACCCGTTTCTGTTGATTCTAATGGAAATCCAGTCCAGTACTTGACATACGTCTCCGAACCCCTTGGAAACCCTGCCACTGAAGGGTTTGGCTGGCCTTGGTTTGAGTTTGAGCAAGCTGCTAAGCTCATTATTCTTGAGGCAATTTGTTGTCAATGCCAACCTATGTGGAAGACAGTTATAAGGCGAAAATGAAAAACTTGGGGCATATCAGTGACGTTGATATCGCTTCAATGTGTGAACTTTTGTCTCAATGTTTGCGTGTCAATCCTGATGACAGGTCCGATGCTGTGGACTTGCTTTCTGACCCTTTTTTCATCAGTTGTGATTGATTGTGTTCTATGTATGTTGATGTTGATGTGCATAATATTAATAAGATGTTATCAGTTGATCATTTGACTGGCAACACTGGCAACGCTGGCTGCAATTTATATCCGCCCTTTCTCTCTTTTTTCATTGGTTGTGATTGATTATGTTATATGTATGACATTTTGATGTTGATGTGTGCATCACAATATAAGTTACAAATTCTCTTATAGTGCTATTAATGCGCCGCGTTGCAAATCGCTATTTGTAGCCTTACACAACCTGCACCGAGTTCCATGGACTGAAGGCCATATTACATGGGTAATCCAATGTTTGTTTTCATGTAACCTTAGTCGAGCGCCAACCAGATTATAGCGTTGTGATCTGCTTCACAATATATCAATAATACTTATCCAACAGAGAAGTACAGATGAAAAAACTAAGATAGCCAATTCTACTTAAACAATGATGGTACAGAAAGCAACAAAAGCAAAACAACAGATAAGACAGGAATATGTAGGAAAAGGCAACTGGATTGCATAATACATATATTATTCAAAATCATATAAATAGATCCTAGTCCTCCAGAAATTGGCAAGGGGAGCCCACCTGAATGGATAGCCAGCCATACACAGTACAAAGCATGAAAATGATTACCTTATTTAGATTTTCTTACATTTTCCACACATTCTGCTTGCTGTTTCAGCTCTATGAGCTTCTACTGGTCCCAGACCACCTGGTACCAGCTGGTGAATCGTCTTGCTTTTCCCCACCTGGTTGGTACTAATCCTGATTTAGTGTTTATTCTGTGCTTGTTGCGGAGATGCGTGCAAGTTCACGCCTCAGGAGGTGGGGTCGTGGAGGGATTCTTCGGTGTGCAATGCGTGCCGCTCTTGGCATGAGCGTTGTTTGGTTTCTTGGCTCTGGCGGGCGTCCTGTGTGGCATGGGAGGAGGGTTGGGAGGTGGAGTGGGTAGAGGGGCAGATGGCCCAGGGGGCGAGGGTGTCTTCCGAGTTGAGGGCGAGGCCGGCGCTGGCGGGAGGTTTGAGGGTGGGCGCGCCACAACCGTGGCATGTGGGGCATGCGTCTCCAGGAGTCGGGGATGAGAGTAGTAGCAAGGAGGAGGAGTCGCGGCTGCCGGTGGGGAAGGTGGGGCCTCCGTGGGGGGTGCAATGGGTAGCTGTCGTTGCCCCGGCTCCCCGGGACAAGGGTAAGCGCCGGGCGTTGCCATCCCTGGAGGCGGGGCCCAGCCAGCCCTCCAAGCGCCCCCGTCAGTCGGTGTTGCCTGTGGCGGGCTCCTTGGGCCTTTCTCAGTTGTCGCGGATGGCTGACCACCCCCAGGTCATAGCTGAATGGACGCTCTCAATGGCGAACTTGGAGTTGTGCCGGCGGATGGAGCAGGTGATGGGGAGGTTGGCGCAGCGCAAGGTGGAGTTGGTTGATGTGCACGGGGAATGCAACGAGGCATTGCTGGATCAGCAAGCAGCGGTGGAGTTGGTGAACGCATGGACGGTCGAGATCCGGGAGCTGCAGGCCCACTTGCGGCGAGAGAGGGAGGTGTCAGCGGCGCTGAGGGTGGGGGGAACCCAGGTGTCGGTTGCTCCTCCGGCGGAGCAGGTGCAGCAGCTGTCAAGGGTGGTCCAGGAAGCAAGGAGGGTGGAGGAGTCGGTGGTCAGGCGACGGGACTGGTTGATAGAGGAGGCGGCGGTGGGGAGGGTGGCCGTCCTTTGTATGTTGCGCTTCTTTGTTAGCCAAAGTACTGACTCGCCTACCTTTTAGGTTGGGTCCGGGAGCACCGCGTCTTACTCGACGGTGCCTCAGTGGCACAGGCGTTGCTCTGGGAGGGCATGGGGCGGATGCCCTTTAATTTGCTGGTCAAGTTGGAGCAAGGGGCGGCACGACTGGAGTTGTTATTGGCAGAGCACCAGTGGAGGAACGTATTTCCTCCTGGGTCATGGCTGGAGGTGGCTATGGACACGGGGGAGAATCTGCCACCTCACGAGGACAATGTGGCGGTGCTTGTGCTGCAGATGGAGGCGGCGCTGGCAATCGAGGACGCAGGGCAGCCAGGGGGACAAGGCGGAGGTGGTTCAGAGAGGGGTGGTCGGGATTGAGGGGTTTCTTGGAGGTTTGTCTTGGACTGGAATTGTGTCATCGTCGTCGCCCTACTGTCATATATTGTACTGTTAGTTTGTATATTCCAGACCCTCTTTGTTTTCTGTAGGGATTTTTTTTTTTTTTCTTCTTTCCTATTCTTTTCTTCAGATAATGTGGGAGAGAAAATAAGGGAGTACGCAGGGGTTTGGGCGGGAGTTGAATCCCTGATGAATCCAGAGGTGGGGGTTACGCCCACTAAGGCCATCTGTGTGATCTAGTCCTGGGGATCCCAGGGCTTGTGGGAGTGTTGTCAGTGGAAGTCCCAGAGCTTGGCGGGGGCGCCTGCGAGGTTCTTTCGAGGTTCCCAGGTGTTGTCCTCAGGTCCGTACTCTTTCCATCATACTAAGTAATGGGGGCAGCCCTGGACGAGTTGGGAGTCGAGGATCTGGTTGACTTTGTAGTGGTCTTTGCCTTCAATTTTGACTGGCGGGGGTTTGCTGGATCATTGGCCGGGGAAGGGGCCGGGGCATGTTTGTCGAGGAGTCGTACATGGAAAACCGGGTGGAGGCCCTTGAGGCCTGGGGGTAGGTCGAGCTTGTAGGCATGCAAGGAGACTTGGCGGAGAATTTTGAAGGGTCCCAGTCGTTTGTGGTTGAGCTTTACTGAAGGTCGTCAGGTTTTGAGGTTGCGTCGGTTGAGCCAGACGAGAGTACCGGGGGTCCAGTCAGGTGTGGCCTCGCCATAGTTGTCGGCATGTTTGGTGTAGGCTTTGTTGGCAATGTTGATTTTGTTCCAGAGAAACTGGTGGAGCTCCCAAAGGTCGTGGGCGACTATATGGGCAACGAGGGAGGGGATGTCCTTGAGGGAGAGGGTGAGATGGGGGTGGTAGCCTTTGTTGGCAAAAAAGGGTGATACTCTGGTGGTGGAGTGCGGGGTGTTGTTATAGGTGAATTTGGCTAGGGGTAAGTTGGGGTGCCAGTCGTCCTGGAGGTAGTTGACGTAGAGGCGGAGATACTGCTCCAAGGTCTGGTTGACCCGCTCAGTCTGGCTGTCCGTCTCTGAGTGATAGGTGGTGGAGAGGTTTGTTTTGATGTTGAGGGCCTTGCACAGAGACTGCCAGAACCAGGAGGTGAACAGTGGGCCCCAGTCAGAGATGATGTTGTCCAGGAGACCATGCTTGGAGAAGACATGTTTGAGGAAGAGCCTGGCGAACTCTGGGGCGTCGTCAGAGGTGCAGCAGGGGACAAAGATGGCTTGTTTGGTGAGGCAGCAGACTATGATGAGGATGGCGTTGTATCCTTCCGACTCCGGGAGTTTGACGATATGGTCCATAGAGATGGAGGACTAGGGGCAACGTCCTACGGGGAGGAGTTTCAAGAGACCATAGGGGCGGTGGCAGGGGATCTTGGCCCGGAGACAGGACTCACAGGCCTTGACATAGCGAGCGACGTCCTCCTTCAGGCCAGGCCAGAAGTACGTGCAGGAAATGAGTTGGTATGTCTTGCAGATCCCAGGGTGGCCCCGCAACTTGTGGTCATGGTGTTGCTGGAGAATGTCGAGCCATATGTTGTTGTGGTCTGGAGCGTAGATTTGTCCATGCCGGAGGAGGAGAAGGTTGTCGGGGGATAGGGTGAACAAGGAGTTGATGGGGGGATCGGAAGTGGGGGTGTTTCAGGGGTCATGCTGGGTGAAGTAGTTATCCAGGGGAGCCTTGCAAATTTGTTGGAGAATTCCTTCTTTGTTCATGATCAGGACAGCGTGGAGGTGTTCAGGAGGGATCACAACACGGTGGTTGAAGGCGTTCTTTTCTGCTTCGAATGACTTCTTTGAGTATATGTCCGGTCGTTGAGTGAGTGCATTGGGTTTAGCTCCAAGTCGTCCGGGGCGGTAGTGGATGATGAAGTCATACTCAGACAGGACCTCCAACCAGTGAGCCTGGTGGTGACTGAGCTGCTTCCTGGTCGTCAAATACTGGAGGTTATTGTGGTCTGAGTAGACCTGAATGCAATGTGGAGCTCCTTTGAGATATGCCTGCCACTGCTTGAAGGCTTCTACGATAGCGAGTAGTTCCTTGTCGTAGATGTCATAATTGAGCTTGGCAGGGATCATTGAATGAGTATAAAAGGCTACCAGGTGGAGGTCGTTTGTCCCAGGCTCCATCTGGGAGAGTATACCGGCGATGGCATAGTCAGAGGCGTCACACTCAAGCACGACAGGGAGGGAGGGGTCGAAGTGGCGGAGGATGGGGGCAGTGGTGAAGGCCTTTTTGAGGAGCTTGAACACGCTCTGGCATTTGCTGTCCCAGTTCCAGGGGGTGTTCTTGCACGTGAGTTGATTTAGGGGTTTGGTGATTCCGGAGTAGTTGTCAATAAATCGGTGATAGAAATTAGTGAACCCAAGAAAAGACTGCACCTCCTTGACATTCCGGGGCTGCAGCCAGCTGAGGATGGCTTTGACTTTGGCAGGGTCCATGCAAACACCGTCTGGGGTGACAATGACTCCGAGGTACTTGACCTCAGTAGTGTGGAAAGAGCACTTCTCTGGTTTGGCACAAAGATTGTGCTCCCGGAGATGCTCGAGAATGTGGCAGACATGGCCCCGGTGCTCTTCCAGCAAGTTTGAGTAATGAGGATATCGTCCAGGCAATAACAAAGATGTCGTTCATATCGTGGAAGATGTTGTTCATAAAGTACTAGAGGTGGCAGGGGAATTGGTCATACCAAAGGGCATTACGAGGTATTCGAAGAGGCCATAGCGTGTACGGAAAGCGGTCTTCCATTCATGTTCTGGGGCTATACAGACGTTGTTATAACCAGATTGGAGGTCAATTTTGGTGTACACCTTGGCGCTGTGGAGACAATCAACTAGGTCACCGATGAGAGGAAGAGGGTACCGGTTTTTCTTGGTGACTTGGTTGAGTCCCCGGTAGTTGATGCAGAGGTGTAGGGAGCCGTCTTTCTTTTTGGCAAAGAGGACTGGGGCACCGGCGGCAGAGATCGAGGGGCAAATGAAACCTTTGCCGAGCATGTCGTTGAGGTAGTCTTTCAAGGCACAGAGTTCAACTTCTGACATGTTGTAGATTTTGCCGAAGGGGGGTGAGGTCTCTTCTTCGAGGTCGATCTGGTGGTTGTAGGGCCGGTGCGAGGGAAGTTCTTTGGCACTCCCTTCAGAGAATATGTCAGCAAATTCATGATATTCTGGGGGAACTACTTTGTGTAGGATCTGGTCTTCTGTTTTGGGTGGTTTTGGAGGGATGGCTTTGGCATGCAGGTGTTCTTCCAGTAGAGCAGGGGAGATGTGGAGCTGGAAGGCAAGGGTGCCGTCTTTCATGATGCGGGCAAAGAGAGCGGCGCTGATGATTTTGATGTCTAGGGCCCCGGAGTCGGTGGGGCTGGGAGTGTTGTCGAAGGCAGGAGTAGGTGGTGGTGTCCCGAGGCATTGGTCGGGGTAGTGTGGGCCTTTGTACTTGCTCTGGGGGATGTTGGGGGGAAATCTTATGGAGGTGCTTAAGGAGGACTGGGGTGGTGTCTGGTTTCTACTTCTCCCCCTTTCTGGGTCGTCCTTGGGCACGGCGGGGCTTGGGTCAAGGTCAAGGTTGTTGGTAGGTGGAGGTGGATTGTGGCTGGCGTTGGGACCGGGGAACGTCATTGTGAGGTTCTTCCAGTCAATGTCGGAGTTGATGTCTTGCAGCCATGGCAGACCTAGGATGATTGGGGTTGACTTCAGTAATTGGGTTACCAGGAAGTTAACGGAGAACTTGAGGTTGTTGTCAAGAGTGAGGACGTTGGAATGAGATCTGGTGATGGGTCCGGAGGTCGCGGTGTTGCCATCAAAGAGCTGTAGTTCGAGGGGTTTGTCAAGGGTGTCATGGGGGAGGTCTAATTGGTTGCTGATGAACATTCTGGTTGCGCCGCTGTTGATGAGGGCAGAGATCATGTTGGGGGAGTTGCTGAGTTGAGCGTTAATAATAAAGGATTGGGCAGACTTCAAACGTAGCTGCGAGGAGACCTCTGGTGGTTTGGCAGCGAGCTCCGGGGTGTTGGTACTCGAGGGGATATTGAAGGGTACGGGTTCCTGGACGGGCATGGCGTGGCAGTTGAGCTGCAGAGTGAGGGCCTGCCAGTTGATCTGGGGGTTTGTAGCGCAGAGCCAAGGGAATCCGAGTATGAGCGGGGCAGAGGTGTGGAGTTTGGTGACGAGTAACCAGAGGTTCTGCTGGGATCCATTGGCAAAAGTGATGGGCATGTTGATGCAATGAGTGATGTTGCCAGCAGAAGTGGAGCTCCCATCAAAGAGGCGGAGCTGTACGGGGATGGGTAACCTCCGAGGGGGATGGGGCACGAGGTGAACCAGAGAGGAATCGAGGAAGTTATCCGTGGCACCGCTGTCCACCAGGGTGTTGACCAGACTAGGGTGAGACGCAAGGGCGGTGCGTAGCAATAATGTATGGGGGGATTTTGAGGGGAGTTGTGCTGAGAGGGTGTCCAATGATGATGTTGTTGCACATAGATGTGTAACCAGGGCAGAGAAGACATCGGGATCGGGGTCGTGATTTAGTGCGTCTTCTTGGTCTAAATCACTGCCTCGTTTTCCATAAACTGGAAATTACATTCTTCCCTGTCGAGGGTCCAGACAGCCCGACCCATGGCCTGGTGCTTGGGCCTTGCTCTCCGCACAGAATGCAGGCCCCTTCCCGGTGTCGCTTCTCCTGGGTTTTCTCGGATATGTCAATCCAGGGCCTACTCCTGAAACGATTGGCCCGGAGGTCCTCCTTGTTGTCAAGTTGCTCCAGGGTGTTGTTGTCTTGGTTGTGGGGGGGTTCGAGGGTGTCGGGGGCGGTCTGCGGGGCGTCATGCATGTTGGCGGCGTTGAGCTGGGCGGACTGTCGGGGACCAGGGGTGCAAGTGGTGATGGGCGGCCCTCGGCCATTGGGGGTTTGCGGGGGATTGCTGGCAGCTTGCAGGGCGTCAGAGGGTCGGTTGTTCTGGGTGTTGGGGTTGCGTACTGGCCAATTGTTGCTTCCGGAGCTGTTCCAAGTTGTCCAGGGTCCTGCTGTCTTGCTTCGGTCCTCCCAGTATTGCTGGTCAATCTGCGTGACCAGGGCCTTGTAACCGTTGTAGGTGGGCTGTTTGGGGGCAAGTTGGAGGACGTCCTTGATATGTTGGAGTAGAGTGTGGCGCAGGGCAAACTGGAGAGCGTTGTAGTTCCACCCTATTTTGTAGGCTTCCCTCTCAAAGCGGATGATGAAGGCAGTGAACTGTTCCTCCAGGTGCATGCGTAAGTTGAACAGGGCCTCCTCTGCTTTCGCTACCGTGTTGAATATGCCAAATTTACTGGAGAACTCTTGGACAAACAAACACCTGCCAGTTAGAGAGAGCCAAGTTATTGGCGTCGAACCGGAGCAGGGCGGTGTAATGATCAAAGGCAATACCCTGGAGGTATGATGCTGCGAAGGCCACCCATGAGCTCTCAAGTTGGAAAGTGACTGGCTTAGCTTGGAACATGATAAGGCATTGCGTGAGGAAAGTGCGCCACTAGTGAGGATTGCGGCCATGGAAGGGTTTGGGTTTCTGGAGGTCGAGTTTTCCTTTGCGGACCAGGGCGTCGCAGGCGTCGTCCTGCGGGGTGGGGTTGTAGGGTGGTCCGGCGTTGTAGTAGTAATAGTAGTGGTTACCACCACACGGCGGAGGGAAGGCGTCCATTGTGGGGCCCCATTCCCCTGGAGGCCCGCCGTCGGGGGGCCCAGGGCCCAACAAGGCAGTAATGGTCCTCCTGGAGGTGGTGATTTCTCCGCCGGGGGAGGGGGTCCAGCTGGAGGTGGGAGTGGCCCCTCCGGCAGAGGTCCCGGTGGTGGGGGTCCTGGGAACGGGGGTCGTGGCGGGCCAGGGTTGTGTAGGGGTCATGGCGAGCCCTGGTCCTGAGGGGGACGAGTCGGTCCTGGGGGTCCTGGCCCTGCAGGTGGGCACATTGAAGGGGGGCTGGTGGCAAAGAACTGTGCGTTGCAGGGAGGGAGCCCATTATGTCATGCGTCAAGGTGGGAGGGCTGGTTGTGGACAAACTCAGGGGCCATGGGTGGTGGAGCATTGCCAGGAGGTACCGCGCCGAGACCCGGGGGCTTCTGCTCGTTGGCGTACAAGAGGGTATGCTGGGAGGTTTTGTCATCGTCTGGTGTGGCGGCACACCTATTCTGTTGGAAGGGTTGGGCTGGGGTGGTTGGTCCCAGATGTGAAACGTACTGAGAAAGGAGTTGGCCTGGGGGCGCATGGAGAGCCTGATGGTGCGGGTGGCAGGCTGATTGAAGAGGCCTCCGAAGGGGTTGAGGGACTGGAGGAGGGCAGATGTGGCATTAAGTTCTTCCCTATGGCATGGGTTTGGAATGTGTTTGTGGGATCCATCCTGCTGGACGTGAAAGGATCTTGCTGGGTCTACAGGGTCTACAGGGTCTTCGAAGGGTCGAGGGTTTGGGCTAGTGTGGATCTCATTGATTAGTGTCTGCAGCTTGTCCTGGAGGGTTCCGTCCACATTCAGGGTGTTTTTTGTGTTGGTGGGGAGGGTCTCCTATTGGTAGTGTTTGTAGAATTTGGCCCATAGTTCCGGGGTGCCGATGAGATTGTGTTGCCCTAGGCTGATGAGGAGTGCTTGGGCACGCTGGGCAAATTCCACGGGGGTGATGCGTAGGGCGCGGAGAATCTCGTCACGTTGTTGGACGTAGGCCTCAGCATGTCGTTGTCCCAGTGGGATGAAAGGCGTCCGGGGCAGGGAGAACAGAGGTCAAGGAGGATGTGAGGCTTCAATGCGTTCGACAGGGATCTGAGTGAGTGGGACATAGGAGTAGTGTGTGCTTTGAATGAGGGGGGTGGTGCTTAGGGTGGCAGGGCCTATCCAGCCGATGGGGGGGGGTCTCTGGTAGTCCTCTGGGAAGTGCGTGAGTAGTTCCCCGGGGGCGCGTACATAGGACCAGTCCGCCATTTGTGGGTCATGAGTTGGCTGGGGTGGACATAGGAGACGCCGCTTTGGTCCGCTCTCCAGAAGCGGGGTGGGTGTGTGAGGTATTGTTCGATGGGTAGGGGAGAGTAGCTAGGCTGAGGAGTGTGGAGGTGGTAAGAGTTTTCAGGTACAGGCCTTCCATAGGCATCGACATGATAGATAGGAGTTTGATAAGTGTGGGTGTACGTAGCCATTTGAGAATGGGATAAGGTTGAGTCTTGATATTATGTCAGGCTTCGCTGACCCAGGGGCTCAGCAAGTCTGGGCGAGGCCTTACAAAGCGGACTCAAGGGGTTACGGACACAACAGAGGCCTACCAGGGTAGATGAGACATACCGGAGCACAGAGGAGCATGCCGGGGTGGAAGTTTTGCTGGGTGAAGTGTGCTGGGGCACGGGAAGTGGGGCCCTGAGCATGACACCACTCAAGGGAAGGGGGACCCCGGGCGCAACTCAGTGCCTCTGTGAACCACTGAGGGGTCACCTGCACTTGAGGCACCCTCTGCGCCTCCAGGACCAACTGCACCTCCCCTGGGGCAAGCACTGGCCGCGCAGGATGACCAGGCGCTGCTGGCGCTGGAAGAGCTGGGGCCAAGAGAACCGGCACAAATCACGACCTCCAGGCGGGAAGGCACACAAACTGACACCCCGCTCCGGGACGCCACCGCACGCAAATCTGCCTTTAATCCAGAAATCAGCGAGCCACACAACACGACCAACACTCTCAATACTCACGCTGCTGCATGAGGGCCTCCAACATCCGCTCCTGCTGGCAACAGGACTCCGGCGTGCCTCATACGCCGCCCAAACCACAACGCTGTTCTCACTGGAGGGAGGAGGAGTTGGAGTTGGCAAAGGAGCAGGAGGGGACGACATGATATGAGAGGAAAGGTCAGAAAACTCAGAATTTTTTCTTTCTCTGTTTTTCTTTGCTATCATGGGGCTTCTTGATGGCCATCAGGCTTCTAATTCAACTCCCATGGAGAAGCCGCACCACCACAATCAATCACCATCTTGAAGGGTCTCAACGCCAGGAGGGGGGTGATGTCACGACCCACCCCTGGGACTAAGCTCCAGGCCCGGGCCACTCTACACACTCCCTGGCAAACTACTCACATGACCCCAAACTTGGGACAAACTCCACGGTCATCCAACATGGCCATCACGTCATACTCTGGCCAACCCTGACACTTCCTGCGGACATTACCAACGATTCCCAGCAAACCCCAGCATGACAGCATGGCAATCCACGCATCACCTGATGCATCAGGCATCATCAGGCATCATTTGAAGCATCATGCCTAGCCACACACCACCCAACGCATCATGCCATGCATTATGCATCATCCCGTGCATCAGCCCACACATCATACATTGCAACGCATCAGTCCCGCACCATGCCTCGCTGTGCCCCCTCATCGCGCCACGTCACCCCCTGCACAGCGCCACTGTGACTCCCAAAGCAGCAGCATCATTACCAGCCAACACCTGCGGGTCTCCTTTGTCCTCCTATATGCGCCAGAACGCCACCAGAGCCCTGGAGGTAGCCCTCAGACCTGGGGCCGGAAAATGGACCTCTCCATCATCGTGTAGTCAGTATATAAGTCCCACCGTAGCACCTAGTACAGGAGTCTTGATATTGCTCACACTTCTTGGTTTTCTCTCGTATCACCCCAGTCTCGTACATTTGTCTTGTACTTGTCTCCATCTCCATCGTCTTGTACTCATCCCGACTTGTCTTTGCTATCTCTTCTCAATCTATTCTTCTTTGCCCAGCTCCATCAACTCAGTTCTCTTTTGTCTCTTCTCAGTTCAGCTCCGCAATCATTCAACCTTAGAACCTTGTCCGCAAAATCACTCTTTGCGCCATCCCCATGACACAGCCACCAGCACATCAGCAGCTCCACTGATTGTCTGAAAACCCCCTTGTCCACTTACTTGCCCCGGCGCTCACTCCCCGCTTGTGCCCCACTTCCCATGCCCCAGCGCACTTTACCCAGCAAAACTCCAACCCCGGCATGCTCCCCCGCACCCCAGCATGTCTCATCTACCCCAGTAGGCCTCTGTTGTGTCCGTAACCCCTTGAGTCCGCTTTATAAGGCCTTGCCCAGACTTGCTGAGCCCCGGGTCAGTGGAACCTGACACCCTGGGTGATACTTGGTACACTTTTGACCGAGGTACCTGGGCAATGTTGCCCTTCTTTTCAGCCTTGTATGCCAAGGCCGCACAGGCTTCCTGCCCAACAAACACAGTGTTGGTCATTGGCAACCAATAGAATTGGGGTGCAAGCCCCATGCCAAAGAACAAGTTTTGATGCTTGACTGTCTTGTTGCGATAGATCAAGATGCCGATGGCGTCGGATATTCTCCTGCTCAGCTCCTCAAGGCGTGCAGCCTCGGCTTTGTCCTGTGCCTTCTGCCATCAGTCTATCTTCCTTTGCTGGTCTTGATTGCGCCGCTTGTGCACAACCTGCTGGGCTACGGTCTCTCCTGGCTGTAGAGACTCCATACAAGCCTTCTCCGGCTCTTCATACCATTTGTCATCTGAGGGAGGAGAAGGCAGTCTCCCTCATACAACATCATCACTTTGTGGGTCCATCACCCACACTTCTCTTGGTAATCATGGGGGAGGTTCCTCCACCAATGCCGCCAGTAGGAATGGGAGAGTTACCCGTGGCACGCCTTTCGGCGCATCCTGGTCGAACGCAACAAGGTCCACGGGCAACTCTTCCTTCTTTTTACCTCGGCGGTCTCGCCAAGGTAAAAGTTTGCTGAGGGGCCTCCATCCTTACTAATCCCGTTTCTCCCAGGTACGTGGCCGATGCCACAGAATCAGGTCGCAAGGATGCAACCTCAGATGTGCCTGATGCCAGGTGCATGAGCAGCTGGGGTCCGGCTGGAGCAACAATATCATCATATGGGATGATATTGTGCCCCAGGCCAGACTCTCGACCAGATTGAGGAACGCTCGACACTGTTGAGCAGGAGGGCACATCTGCCACTCTTTGCCGACGTGCCCTCTTACTGGAGTTGGTGTCCTGACTCGGTGGAGAAGCCTGCCACTTATGAGCAGCGGATAAGGCAAGGATATCTGTTGTGCGCTATGCGCGCACATGTTCAAGGTCGTCCATCATCCAACTGATGAGGACGACTGCCTCCACGTCACAGAGGAATGAGGCATCAGCAAGTACCTCATACCCATTGGTCTCCAAACGTTGTAGTAACTTTGCCAGGAGCTTGTCTTGGCTGTGGGTGGGCTCAATTGCCCTTCTTTTTCCTTTATGTTGATGCATGGTCAACTTGCTTTGTGTCAATGCTTCACCCTCCTCCATCAGCGGCATGTTCAGCTGCTGTATCAACGAGAGGCGTGCCAACCTCTCCAATGGCAAATCCGCCGCCTCTGTTACCTCACTCTCCTCTTGCAGCAGACCAGCATGATGCAAAGCCATGGTGGCCTCCTTGTCCTGTGCTGGTGCCGCTAGAAGTTGGGGAGCGCTTGCAGTCCTGTGAGCCACTGCCGCGGCTTGCTGGAGCATTGTGCCCCAAGCTCTCATCCATGCCGGATAGTACACATCATTCCCGATGGTGCCATGGATGAGTACACCACTAGGGCCGTATAAGTAGGGTAGGGCAGGAGCCCCATAACCCTCTGTGGGTTGCCTGGGGTTTGCACCCAAGGAGTCTGGAAATTGCCTTGGGCTTGCACCCAAGGGGCCTGTATTCCACGCCCCGTCTCTGGGTTTTGCACCCAGTTAATTGCCCTCTGCGGAGTTGTCTGCTGGCTTCCATAATTCGTCATCTGGGATTGACTCCCAGCTACTACTGCCGGCTGTGGTGGAATTCCACCTCCTACAGACTATTGGGTCAGGTATCCAACTCCTGCTGCCTGCAGAGGGTATCCGCCCTCCGCTACCGAATATTGCGGTGGGTATTCTGCACTTTGCACTGGTTGGCCCCATTGTGGGGCCCCTTGATTTTGATTTTGCAGGGTTGCCCCCTGCCATTGGTTTTGTGGGGTTGCTCCCTGCCCCTCCCTTTCTGTTGTTGGTATGCCCAACAACCTCTGTGGGTAGACAAACTGGGGCTGCCCCCCTTCCTGCTGCTGCTGCTTGTTCTGATAATTCTGGTTCATCGGCGTGCTGTCCATGGTTGGAGAAACACACAAAAAAAAACCAAGACACATTCCCAGCCACACGCTGACAAACCCAGCACAGCCACAATCCAGATTCTGATCAATCAGGCACACAGGCGCCTACTCAACTGACTTGGGCGCTTAGCCCCATTGAGCTCCAGATAGCGGTTCAGCACCGCTAACTTATTGCAGTGGGCCAGCGGCTCTCATGTAGTATCCCCCAGAGACCACCGCACTTCCAGTTTGAGCGCATTCCGCTCAGTCCATCGGTGTCCGATTGTAACATATTGTAGTGTAGTCAAATAATTAATATACTATTATATTAATTATTTATTATTACTTTACATACCCGCTGGCTGCCTTACATAAGGCAGCCAATTTACTGTCATACTCGTAGTACTAGAATCGAATACTAATCTGGTTCTGTGGTGTGACCGTAAGGCTAAGCAACTACTTGACTTTGTTTCACTTTTTTGAACCTTTTGGGTTCAATTCTGATACTACGGGCGAAGACTACGTGTCTAGACTGATAGCCTAGACTGTGATTGCATCGAACAGTGCATCAACTTCTTTGATGCACGCTTCTGGATTAAAAGAGGCGTAGCAACACCTGATTGGATGGAGACCAATCAATCTGCTGAACCAACACGCAATGGTGAGACCATCGACCAGTTGTTGGCGTATCCTCAATCTGCAGTGACTGACCCGGTTCGTCCCGGGTCAGAATATACTGAGGCCAAGCCTTCCCGGCAGCCTTAGGGAATGCCAGGAGGGATGCAATGGAGTGAAGTGTGGCCGACAGCTGTGCCAAGCGGTGCAGCGAGACCAGAGGCAGTTGTGGAAGACCTGGACCAGCAATCCGGCAGGAAGCACGAATTTCCCATGCAGACTAGGAGGTCAGGGCGACAGGTCCAGAGCAGGAGTAGTGCTCAGGGACCTACTGAAGGTCGCAGACCTTCGTCGTACTTCCTGGGGAAGGTGCCAAGGCCAGAAGCGGGCAGTTGGAGAGTGCCAACTAAATCCACTCCACTGACGCAACGTCAGCAGGGAGTTGGAGTGCTGCAGGAGACGACAATTCCTGAGCAAAGAACACCAGCAGTACATTGGGAAGACAAAACTTCCGATGACGAAGAGAGTGGACGGAGTGAGTCCACCCTTCAGGTTCAGTGTGCTATGCTATGGAAAAGATACCCTAGCATTACAAAGGATACCACACGTGCTCAACTAGGATTGTATGTACTGAAACACATACGGTTGATACAAGCTAGAGGTGATAATGTACCTCAGTTGAATACCGTTGAATACATTACGTTGTATGTTCAGATTCTTGAGCTGGAAGCCCAAGCGTATATGTACCGCAAGGCTAATCGAGGATCAGCTGCCTCGACCCCAGAGGGAGCAAATTTGATTCCAAATATACCCCCTTTGGCAAAGCCAGAGTTGTCTCCCCATCTGGAAGAGGCAATGAGCAATATATATGCGCCCCAGCAAGCAGGAGAGTCTGATGAGCAGTTTGCTGCAAGGTCCGCTGCAGCACAGAGGCAAAATGTATTCAGAGGTCAACGAAGGAGACCTCTGTCAACGGCTGAATCGGTGTCTACCATACCTGTGGTAGACAGCAACCTAACTGAGGCGGGGGAGTCAATGCACCCTCACACAAAACAGGAATCAGTGGAGAATATTCCACTGACGAATCGAGTGCCGTTGGCGGATAAGTTTGCAGAGAGGGTAGCTTATCAGCGCATGTGGAACCAAGACCTGAGGCACCAGGGACACTCCTGGATAGATGACCAGGGGATTTTATTCAATGGGATAATGCCCATTGACAAGATGAGAAGGCAATATGTCCAACAGACACGACAGCCTGACACTAGGAGAGGGGAACCGCCCCCGGCGGATCCGAGTCGAGTTCCTGGAAGACAGGTGACAGAAGAGCTAGGGGGACAGGAGAGCCCACTGCATTGGAATGACGCAGGGAAAGTGCACTACACGGGTCACCGACCTGTACACGCATTCTCTGTGGTACCTCCTGCTGAAGGTAGGAATAAGACGCCTGGAATAACTGAGGCAACAAAGGTGTATACTGAGAATATGCACCAGCACCTCATTAGTATAATTGATGATGCGGTAGGCGTAGCATTGCGCCTCCCCGAAGGTATCAAACCACATAAGGCGGAGTTGAAACACATCCATCCGTACAGAGGGGAGTCCAAGTTTAGTGACTTGGAAAACTGGACGATGGATGTGTGCAACCATCTGGCAGCATGCCAGTATGGAGAGGATCATCTGGATTGAGAACGTGTATTTGTTCTCCCGGAATTCCTAGACGGACCAGCCAAGGCCTGGTTTCGACATCACGTTTTGCACTACAATCGTGCACAACAGCAATGGACGTTCAAGGATGTAATCCTTGAATTATATAACCGGTTTGTGAGTGCATCCACTATGCAGGATGCTCGGGAGGCGTTCATTGCAACCTCCTACACCGAACAATTGAGTGTTCAAGGTTTCTATGACACCTTGATTGACCACGCACAGAATATGTCTATTTACCCAGACAATTGGGTAATGATCAATACCTTCCTGTGGGGGATACCCGATGCAATGAGAGAGTCTCTCATTTGTGATGATGGGCTATCGCCCGAAGTGAATACCGTTGAGGAGTTCGTAGCGCATGCATTGCGCTACGAGCAAGCTCACAAAATAGCACGACACTTTGGGCTACATAGCTCAAAGATTTGATCGACAAAAACGACCAAGCCTCGGAAGGTAGGCACCTTCTGGGCCCGTCAAAAAGAGATGGTGGGCAATACAAACCCGAGGTTGGTGGTGAGAGCCACACCTCGGCAGGAACGACGCTTCCGGAGCGACCGACCGGTGGACCATAGAGATGCACTGGCACAGGATGCTCAGAAGGGCCCACGCCGAGAGGGTGCTCAGCTGCACCAGGCTGCTGGTGAGGCCAAATTGCCAACTGGACCACCGAAGTTTGAAGCGGCTTGCCCTTTTGTGGCAAACAAGTGCTTCAGATGTGACCAACCTGGGCATTTCGCGAATGCATGTCCAGAGAGGGGTGAATGGCCGGTGGCTAAGCCACGTGCATATGTAAGGGCGGCCCACACTGCTATCCCTGATGCTGAAGGGATAGACTCAGGAAATGAACCTGACGTGGAAGACGATGAGGTAGAGAATCTCAGTCCAGAAGCACCAGAGGATGAAAACGCCTCTGTGGTAGAAGAGTTGTTGGATGACGAATACGTTGAGGTTGATGTATACGACAACGACTATTACGCCCGGGAGTCAGATTCAGAATTCATGGAAGCTCTGACGGACCACCCGGCCAGCGCATTAGACCGACCAGCGGGAGCAGCCAACGTGAAGGTGTATAAAGTACACCTTTGCAAGGCTCCGGAGAAGCTGGTGAGACCGGTGTTGAAGTGCGAGGACAAGGAGTGCCTGGCGTTGTACGTTGAGGTGAATGGCCACAAGGCGTGGACATTGTGGGATTCAGGTAGTACAACTACTGGGGTGACACCTCAGTTTTGTCAAGTGCACAATATTTCTGTCAGTGAATTGAAGGAGCCACTGCTCCTTCAACTGGGTACTGTGGGCAGTCGAGCTGCAGTACAGTTTGGCACGCAGGCGAGTATTGCCTGTGCAAAATCAAGGATGAAAGAGTACCTTGACGTGGCGAATTTTGATCGTTACAACATGATTATAGGCACGCTGTATATGAGAAAGCACGACGTTCGGCTTGATTTCAAGAAGAATGAGATAGTGGTGGATGGCACCACCATTCCGGCTGTGTGAGTGACCATAGATAATGGCAATGGACGTCTTCATCAACACCGCACCATGGAGGAGAAGAAGGTGCTAGTCAGGCGACACTGACTAGACAGAGGCAATAAGTCGCCTACGGTGGAGGATGGTGAAGATGAGGAGCAAGCTCGTGTGAGCTTGCCAATGGATAGCCCAGCAGTATTGATGCTGGAAAGCGAGGCTGTAGAGTATGAACGTACTCTGCAGAGGGGGGAGAGCCCCAAGATGAAGTGTGAAAGGCAGAGTGAGCCTGAGGACAAGTGGCCTCAGCACACGGCAAGCACAGAGTGCCAACCAACGTCGTCGTGAGTGAAGGTTGAGGACTTGGTAACGGATGACAATCAGGGACTGATGGAGGACGAGGCATCCTCCACACATATGAATCGGTCAATCTGGGATCAACCAGTACCTCATCCCATGTTTGAATGGGTGTTTGACCCACAAATGCCTGCTGAGTGGAATGAGCTAGTGGCATCAATGTATGCATGGAATGGACCATGCTGGACGTCAAAGGAGGAGTCGTATCGTCAGGCTAGTGACAATGAGATATCGTCACCGAGTGAGGTGTTCTTTGACGGACTGTCTATGACGTTGCAGAGAAGCAAGAAGGAGGTGCCTGTGCAACTGCACACGTTGGATGACAGTGAGCTGAGGATTACTGCCCTCAGAGAGAAGTATGGCTGCCCAGCCATACAAGCACAACTGTCCAGGCGTCCACGCAAGGATGTGGACTGGAAGGGCAAAGGTAAAACCAGTGGTTTTACGGAGGAGGACATTCTGGACCTGCAATTGCAGTGGCAGCGGGAATTCGGGGATATTCTGAATGGAACCAAGGAGGAGTTACCTCCTTGGCGTGAGGTCAACCATGAAATCAACCTTATTGATGAGAATAAGGTGTATAAATATCATTTGCCACGATGTCCAATGGCGCTGCAGCAGCAGCTCCGAGACAAGACCAATTGGTACCTGAGAGCCCACTGGTGGGAAGCCCAACTGGCATCCCAAGCTGCTCCGCTATTGTGCATTCCGAAGAAAGATGGTACTTTGAGGACGGCGTTGGATGCTTGCCAACGCAATGACAACACCGTAAAGGACGTGACGCCACTCCCGGATCAGGAAGTGATTTGAGAGGATGTTGCCAGAGCAAAGTTCAGGTCAAAAATTGACCTGACGGACACTTATGAGCAAGTGAGAATTTGCTTGTCTGATATCCCAAAGACAGTGTTCTTGTCGATCACGGGAACATATGTGAGCAACATTATGCAGATAGGAGATTGTAATGCTCCTGCAACGTTTCAGAGGTTGATGACCTCCATCTTCCGGGATGTTATTGGGAGGTTCATCCATATATATCTGGACAACATATTCATATACTCTGATTCAATCAAAGAACACAAAGAGCATCTTTGTGTCATTTTTGAGTGACTGAGGTCTAATCTACTGTACCTCAAGTGGAAGAAATGTGAACTATATGCCGAGACAGTAGACTGCCTTGGACACAAGATTGACAGTCAGAGTATTCACCCTGACCAGGACAAAATCGATCGCATACGCGAATGGTGTGTGCCTCGTAATTATAACGATGTGCAACAGTTCGTGGGACTGGTGAACTATATTGGCAACTGTCTGCCTGATATTACAGCGTATACTGGACCCTTGATGTCCATCACGCAGAACGGAGCTCCATTCATATGGAGACCTATACACCAACGCTGTTTTGAGATGATCAAGAGGATCTGCTCAAAGACACCAGTCATTCGTCCCATAGATCCCAGGCGTGATGAGCCGATTTGGCTCATCTGTGATGCCTCAAAGACCGGAGTTGGTGCAATGTATGGCCAGGGAAGTTCCTGGCAGAATTGCCGGCCAGCGGGGTTCATGTCAAGGAAGTTCACCTTGGCCCAACAGAATTATGCGGTCCATGAGCTCAAAACGCTGGCGATACTTGAGGCACTCCTTAAGTGGGAAGACAAATTGATGGGATACAAGATCCACATCATTGCGGACCATAAAGCACTTGAATTCTTCAAGACTCAAGCAACGTTGTCCCCCCAGCAACGCTGGTGGATTGACTATATGTCTCGCTACAACTTTGACATCACATATGTCAAAGGCAAACTGAACAAGATAGCGGACTGTCTCTCGAGGCATTTCAAGAGCGATAGAGTTGGTGAACACCACGATACGCATGATTATGTCAATGCGGATATTTGTATTGACCCCCAGGGCGATGATCTTCCATACCATCGCTACAAAGAGGTGAAGGAGCATGTGGTCGAGCTTCGTGCTATGCAAGCGAACGAACTACAATGCAGTCGACGGCTGCAGGAGCGGCAAGAGGGCCAAGACATAGAAGCTGAGCAACTAGAACAGGCTCAGCCAAAGGTGGCAACAATGCCACACCATAGCGCAACAGGGAGCAGTCGTGGACCGTATGGCCACGACATTACGCTTGCTGATGCGTTATTGCCTACAGGAGAGTATCGTAACCCTCCTGTTCCCCAAACTGATGAGTACCTACGGAAGGTACTGAGGGGTTATAGCCATGATGCGTTCTACACTGAGATCCAGCAGAACACAGACGCCCACCCACGCTTCAGCGTGGATGGGAAAGGACTAATCTGGATAATGAATGTTCGAGAACACAACGTGGTGTGTTTACCATGTGACCGAACAATGATCATGCATATCGTCACTCAAGCGCATGAGGTTGTTGGTCATTTTGGAACCAACAAAACATTGGAATACCTGAGGCAATGGTACTGGTGGCCTCAAATGCAGAAAGAAGTGATGCACTTCTGCCAGACCTGCGAGGCCTGCCAGCGGTTGAAGACCAGTAATAGGAAGCCAGCAGAGAAGTTGCATTCCCTGCCCATTCCGACAAAGCTGTGGGACTCTATTGGTATGGACTTTGTTGGTCCATTTCCCGAGTCCAAAGGTTATAACTACCTTTGGGTGGTTATTTGCTGAATGACCAGTATGGTGCACTTGATACCAGTGCACACAACCATTACTGCGTCTGCATTATTGTGGATCTACTTGAAGGAGATTGTAAGGCTACATAGCCTTCCAAGTTCGATCATGAGCGATCGAGACGCAAAATTTACGTCTCACTGGTGGCGAGAACTTCACAAGCTCTTGGGAGCTAAATTGCTCATGTCTACCTCGTTTCATCTGCAGACGGATGGACAGACAGAGCGAGCGAATAGAAGTATTGCCCAAATCTTTTGTACGGTGGTCCGACCGGACCAACGTGACTGGGTAGATAGGATACTGCTAACCAAGTTTGCGATCAACGCGAGTGTGTCAGAGACTATGAGATATGCACCATTCAAGCTCAATGGAGGATACATGCCCTCCATGCTGTGAGAACTCAGGACGGACAGAGTCGTTCACAAGGAGGTGAAGGACTTTGCACGGCAAGCATTGAAGAATCTAGCCAGTGCACACAACGCTATCATTGCCACGCATGTTATACAGGCACGACATGCAAATGATAGGCAAAGTGGTGAACCAGACCTAACGCCTGGGACGTTAGTATATCTGTCAACAGAAAACTTGAATCTCCTGAAAGGAAGGGCGAGGAAGCTGTGCCCAAAATTCATTGGACCATACAAAGTCTTGGTCGCGGAACCAAGCACATCGAACTATGTTCTGGAGCTGCCTGCAGCTCTGCAAGCACGTTGGATTGTGCCTAAGTTTCATGTATCGCTACTTAGGCGATATAATGCAAACGATGATGCTATGTTTCCTAATCAGGTGACGCCCAAGCCATATGATTTTGGTGCTAGTGACAAACAGGAATGGTTTGTCGAGGACATTCTGGGCCATTGGTGGCAGGAGGGAACGCACCTCGAATTCAAGGTATGATGGAGTGCGGGTGATACGACATGGGAGTCGTATTGCACATGTGCTAAGTTGGCAGCGTTGGATCGATACTTAGAACTGCAGGGTGTGAAGCGCCCAAATCAGCTTGCTAAGCGCTCACGTGCTTAGCTTGATGGCGGTGATGCGGAGTTGATGGTCGGATCAGGTTATGTAACCTGATGATGGGGAATTTGGTGTGTTTTTTTTTTCCACCAACACATTGACATTTTTGTAGTACCTTGTCGTACCCTTACCAGCGTACGACCAGTGAGCCGCAGCCTCAGAACCCACAGGGTTCTGGAGGAGGGGGGGATTGCCCCAGCAAAACATTCAGCAATCTGTAACGATGCCGACTGTGGCGTTGTATCCAATGATGTCCCAGTTTGGGCAGAACCCAGTCCAATTTGGACAACCTCTGCAGTTTTACCCGCCGTTTTTCCAGATGCCATACTTTCCAGGACCAGCTGGTCCTGGACAGCAGATGGGAGGACAGGTGATGTGGGGTATGCCCATGCCGATGCAGCAGACGCAGACCCAGAGTGCAAGTACACTCCTTTTGGATGAGAAAGCACTAACTGCGCCACAGGTAGCACCCATGGACGTGGACGATGACGTGGGGCGTCAACAGCAAGGAAAGAGCGAGGTAGTGCAACCTCGACAACAGCGAGAGAGGACGCCGCCCCCACAAGACGTGTATAGAAGAGACCAGAGGCAATCGCCTCCGAGGAGTACTGGGGCACGAGGAGGCGGGCCTCAGGAAATGGTAGGGCACAGACGAGATGAGCCGGCAGCGAGGACGCAAAATCGAGGTCAACCCCAACCTTGAACACTGCCTCAACGAGCATTGCCATCACCTCGTCATGCACCATCTCCGCGGCGCTTATTGTATGCGAAAAAAGGCAAAGGAAAGGAGATCAGGACGCTGTCGGAGGTTCTGGACCCTCAGTCAGAGGCAGTCTGGAGACGGCTCATATCTGCTGGCCAGCGAGTGCCGCCGGAGTCCACATTTCTGGTGGATCCGGTGGCTCAGGTAGTGATTACGGGCCTGCTTGATGAGATCATTATGCTGCAACAGCGTAACAACAATATGATCAAAACATTCACAAACACCATGAAGAAGCGTCCGTCGTCGTCGGAGGAGCAGCCTGAGGCAAAACGCCTCAGAGCGCGTGCTGCAGTGCCGGAGGTTGGGGTGTGGGAAGCTGGAGAACTCACACTGACTCCGGCCAAGTTACATGCTGAGCTCGTGGAGGTTGACACTAGTTTACGAGGATTGTCCTCGTCAACACATGCGCCCTCCCAGCAGTCAGGGACAAAGCAGCAGGATGAGGTGGCTCTGTCGGAAGTAGAGTTTAGAGCAGATGTTCCACAAGGAGCAGACAGACTAGTGATGCATTTTGGGGCAGTGGTGCAGTTTGAGGCACCACTGAGGGCATATGCGTCCACGGTTCCCATAAAGGACACGAGAACGGACGCCGAAGTAGAAGGGCGACTCCTGACGTTAGCTGCGCTTGGTCTGAATGAACCGAGCAACAGGAGTGATTACGGGGAGTCATCAGACGAGACCTCCTTGGAAGGAGAGACCCCTGTTAAACGCCGAGTGCGTTTAGACAAAAAACGCAAGAGAGAGGCTTGGAGGAAGCACGAGGCCGCCCGGCAGGCAAAGGTCGATAAAGACCGGGAGGAGCAGGCCACAGGCTGTATTCCTGATGGCCTGGGTGTGTTTGTCATTGGGACGTCGGTCGAGCGGTCAAATTGGTTCTACAGCGGGGCACTCGACCGCCACTTTTACTACTCCCGGCTCACGAATACGGTATTCGTGAGCGATGAAGCTTTATCTGCGAAGATGTACGAGGAGGAGAAGGGAGAGAGGTATTATCATACCTCAAAAGAGCTGGACCATGTAGTGCCGAGGGGATTCCCGATGAATCCCCAGCAATTGTGAAAGCTCCATGAGCTTTCGCAGAACAAGTTCAAGTCAGTGTCACTGCGCACTGAAGCATACTACCTGTTGCACGAGTTTCAGCGCATCAGCATCAATTATTATACTACGCTGAGGGATAGGACTATGACTCTGGTGTGTACACCAGAGTATGAACACATTTCACCTCCCCTGGACCTTTCCTCCCGTCATATGAACATCGTGGTCATGCTGACCCCAGAAGGGTACCTGCGATGGAAGGACTGAGCCGGAAGACCATTTTTTACGCTTACCGGGTTTGATTCTGAAGGTGTATGTTTCACCTTCAATCTGGACAAACTGGCGCAGAATGTACTCTACTTCTGTCAACCAGGAATGATGAATTCGGTGTACGGCATTGCAGTGGATCGAGCGTATTGCATTCACTGGCATACTTTGCTGGGACATGCTCTTACGCGTGGACTGTCTCCCTCAGGAAGAGCATGGGGACGATTTGCAAGGCTGTTGGCCTTGATTCTCATGCGTCCTGGACTGTATCATGAGGCTGTTGCTGACTACAACGCCGCTGATGACGCCCAAAAGTCGCTAAGTACTGTCAAGGGTAAACGGTACCTAGCTACTGTGAAAGGTAATGCGTTGGGTGGTCGCTAGTTGAGAGGGAGTCCGGGCAGGGTCCCAGAGACTTAGTTTGTTAAGGAAAATTTAGTAATTGGAAGAAGGTGCTTAGCGATCTAAGCTGTGTCGCCTGCAAGGCGCTAGGGTGCCAAATAGTTGGCAAGGACTTGGCGACGTAACGTAGTCAAAGTGTGCTCGTATAGCACCTAGACAGTCGGCAAGACTGGCGAAGAAGTGGCAAGCTTAGCGTAGTCGGTAAAATAGTAAGTCCCTTGGCGACTTCGAGGAACTTAGTGTGCGCAAGTTGAGATCTGAACTGTGGGGATGGAATTTGATGCTCTTAAGACAAAATATGTACAGTATTTATAGGTGCTAAGTCGCCGTGTTAATTAAGCTATAAGTCGCTAAGTAACAAAATGGGGAATGGATTATGACAAGAAGAATAGAATGTGAAATAGCTAGCCTGCGGCGTCTATCAGTCGGCAAGCGCTAAGTCACTAAGTGAGCACTGAAAGTAGTCAAATAAACGGTGACTATCCTGGGGTCTGAAACAATCAAGGGGGCTGGCGTTGCCAAAGTCGCTAAGCGTCGGTAAAGGTAAGCGTCGCTAATCGCTAGGCACCAGGGCTGGAGAAGTGGCGACCTGCTGATAGCCATTGGCAAGTCGTTAAACGCGTAATCTTATAAGGCGCCGGCTATCTTTGATCGGTGACCTGTTATCGAGCCCGAGGTCATGTGTGTGGTCCATGCGTTAACAGTCAGGTGAGCAAGTCCCGTGGTCCAGAAGTCCCGTGCGCTAAATGTCCCGTGGTTGCCTAGTCATGTGTTGTCCGCGTCGCGCCTGCTCGCCTGGGTGAGCTGCCAAACTGATATCAACAAAAGTCGCTAATTATAGCTTTGTTGCGCTGAGCCCAGCCCAGGTCTTATCATCTCCTCCCAACTGAAAAATTGACTGTCCTCAGTCAACCTCGATATCACGTGTTGTTACCTGGTCCGTGTGCCTAATCCCTGTCCTTAAAAGGTCTGGCAACTATAATCGTAACTTCATTGAAATCCCCTGTAAGCAGGCGATTTCCCACACTAATGTCCTCCGCCCCTGCCGCTACCGATGCCAGCGCCCATGCGCTGACTTTTATTTTTGACGCGTCGCTATTTTTAGCGCGGCACCTTGGCAAGGGTGCCGGCGCTTCTTGCGAGCTGGTGGTAGGAATGCTGCGGCTGCTGGAGCGGTGGGAGAGCCATAGGTCGTCTGGGGTGGCATGGGAGGATGAGGAAGTGTTGCGGGCGTGGTGCGTTGCCTGCGCTACCGAGCACGAAGGCGCTGCGTGGCTAGCGCCCTTCGAGGCTCTACTGGTATGTGCCGTTAGCGACTTTACTTTAACCTGTAGCTGACCGTTTTAGCAACCTCCCCCCCTTGCCGTCCCCTCGCTTGACGCTGAGTTGGCCATCATTCTGGGTGGGGCCCCTTCTTCCCGTCCTGTCGCTAGCGCCCCCGTGGCTTCGACTTCGCGGCTGGGGCCTCCTCCTGCGGGTCCCAGCCAGCAGGCTGAGGCCACCCACGCTACGGTGGGTCGGGTGCCACGTTGTGCTCGCCAGGTAGGACGTGTGGCCGCTGGCGACGAGAGCCCTGCACCAGCGGCTCCTACGATGGGCTCTTCCAGCTCTTCTCCTCACAAGGTACGTGGGCTTTCTTTAGTTGCATTGCCGCCAGTCGCTAACCATAATTCTTCTAGTCCCGCAAGTCGGCAAGGGTAGCGCCTTTATACGAGGTGAGTTCTTCTTTTCTGGTACCTAGTTCTTAGCGGCTGATTGACTTTCGCAGGCGCCTACCCAAACGTCCTTCACCAATGCGGAGTTGAGAGATCTGCTGGCGACCAGGCGCGCGGAGGTGGTGCTGGATACGGGGATGGAGGAGGGTGTGGTGATAGAGGGCGCAAAGGGTAAGAAGACCATGGCGCCTGGCCAGCGCCAGGCATATAAAAATTCCAAGGGCGCGGTAAGTGATTCCTGTACCTTTAGCGACTGCTCTGACCTGATTGGTCTTAGTGTGACAAGTGCTGGGCCGACAACGACCCTGAGGCCTGCTGGTTCCCGACCAGGGTCCTGCCCTGCTATCGGTGCGACGCCCTCAAGCGGGCATGTACCTATGGTGGCCTCAAGTCTCGGGAGCGCGGCAAGGAAGACCCGATAGTCAAGCACACTTTCGAATGGTCGGTACGGGTTAGGCGGGCGAGGGAGTTCATGGTGAGGGAGCGAGCGTTGGTGGAGGCTGGCGGTGTCGCCAGCATTACGGAGGAGAGTCTGGCGCTGCCGACTCGCCAAGGCGGTGTGCTTCTGCCGACCCCTTGGGAAGGAACTTTGCAGCTGACCGCTTGCTGGCCCCCACTGAGGGGCAGGACGTCCAAGGGGAAGGGGAAGGCCGTAGCGCGAGAGGGGTCGGTAGAGTCAGTAGGCGGGCGGTCGGTCGGTAAGAGGGCGGGTTCCCCTCTGAGTCCTGCCAGAGAGGCCAAGCGCCTCTTCGTTGGGATGGCCTCAGACGGTAAGCTTTCTGTTTTCTTTTGTGATTATTTAGCGACTTCCGGTCAGCAGAGATGGACTTTGAGCCTCTCCCTGGGCAGCGATCTTCTCCCATGGCTGGGCCTAGCGGCATTCGGTAAGTAATTATTAACTGCTTACGAAGTTAGCGCCTGATCTGTCTTGGTTAGCCAATTGCCTTCTCCTTCCATCGCTGGCGACTTGGCGGAGGAGGTGGAGGGAGAGGAGAAGCAGGCAGGAGAGGAGGAGGTAAGACTCCTCTCCAGGCGTTGGGTGTCGCTAACCAACTATCGTTCTCAGTTGGTGGCCGCTCGCGAAATGTCTTCTGGCGATGAAGACTTCGAGCAGGAGGAACGTCCCGCCCCTGTCGCTAGGGTGGATCCTCGATGGATGCCCCTTCCCGCCTCTAGAGTGACCAGTGGCGACTTCGAGTGGCTGGGTGAAGAACTCCTTTACCCCGTTACTGGTATGAGGTCGCCAGAGGAGCTGGCGAGGTTCATGGAGCGTGCCGCCGGTATGGAGTTGGTGATGGCGCGGGAGATGCGGGCAGTCGACAACAAGATGGCAGGGTTGAGGATGAGACGACGGACGCTGGGACGCAGCGTCACTATCTTGAGGCGATACCAGGAGGACTGCGAAGAGGCGTTAGCTTGGCAAGAGCGAAACAATGTTCAAGCTGAAGATCTCTTCCCGCTCCCGCCTTTCTCCTTCCCTGCCGACCGTGACCAGGCCTAGTCGCTAGCGCCTGTAAAATTTTTGAACTGTTTTAGCAACGTTGTACATAGAGGGACTCGTAGCAGTGGAAAAATGTAATATAACAGTTTTGAGACTTGCAATTTTAGGTGCGGTAAGGAACAGTAGTAAGAAAGTCTGTGTATAGTAAGGGAACGTATACTTGGAAGGACTTGTGAAAGAAAAGACTTAGCAAAGTGGTGGGTTTTTAGCGACTTGAACTCTTAGGGGAACGCTCAGTAGATCATCATGGCGGAAAACCCTTGTGTAAGAGTTGCGCAAGGCACCAGTCGCCTATAGGGCGCTAGCGCTGCATCTTGTGGTATGTAAAGAAAGTCTGTGTAGTAATAAAATCTTAAGAAAGATAAAGAAACATTGGTAAGTAGGAAAGGCTTAGCGAGGGTGTTAGCGACTACAAGTCGTCTTCTTCTGGAGGCGGTAAGTCGTCATCATCTAAAAGGTCGGTTTCTTCGAGTTCCCTGAGTTTGGTAGTATCAATGTCTAGCGCCTCCAGCGGTAAGGGTATTTGTTCGCGCGCTAAGTAGGGAAGGAGGCGGAAGGCGGCAACCGGTCTGTGCAGTACTGACTCATCTAATTCACAAAGCATGTAAGCTCCTCCATGGTTGCGAGCGATAACTACCAATGGTCCTAAGTAGCGTGGGCACATCTTCTTGTTGTGGGTGGTCTCAATCTTGGAGTTCCTCATGAGTACTAGCAACCCACGACTGAAGTTGTAGTCTTTGATGGTGGCGCTATGATCGGTTTCGAACCTGAGGGCGGCTTGGCGCCAAGCACTAAAGACAGTTTCGTGTAAGCGCGCTAAGTCTTCACTGCGTCGTTGAAGGTCGATAGCTCTTCTGGCAATCAGGTCGGTAGTGGACAAGATGGAGTTGGGCGCGGGTTGAAGGTAGGTCGCCTCCACAATGTTGGCAGAGAGCAAGGGGTGGGTGCCAGTGGCTGCATAATAAGGTGAGCACCCCATGCGTTTGCGTATAGTTACCCTTTCCAACCAAAAGACTGAATAGGTCGCTTCGCTCCATCTGGACTCGTCGCCATCTACCGCCTTGAAGAGAGCTTGGCGCACATCAAAGTGATGTCGCTCCACCAGGCCATTAGCACGTTTGTTGTAACCGGAGATGCGAATGTGGTGTATATTGTACTTTTTGGCGAGGTAGGTTAATGCCTTAATGATGGGGGCTCCATTGTCGGTAACTATCTCTCTTAGCGCACCCCAGCGGCAAATAACGTCTTCAAATAACCACTTAGCTATGGCGTCGGTGTTTTCTCTCTGTAACATCCTGAACTCGGGCCAGTGTACAAGCGAGCAGCGACCTTGTATGATGTACTTGTAGCGACTTGATTTAGGCATGTGCATGGTGTCAATATAAATCTTGCTGAAGAGAGGCGCTGGTGTAGCGACCGTCGGCGGAATGAGTAGTTGGCGCATCTGTTGAATCTGGCACAGGTGACAAGTCTTGACGTACCAAGCGACATCAGCTCTAACGTGAGGCCACCAAAAGCGTTCTAGCAGAATAGCCCATGTAGCATAAAGTCCCCTGTGGCCTAAATCGTCATGCATAGCGCGTAGGATCTTGAGTCGGTCGCTAGGCTGTACCACTAATTTGTGAGCACCATCCTTGTTGCGTCGCCAAAGTCGATTGTTGCTTGCAAAGAAGTGGGTGGCGTATCGTATGAAGGTGGCATATTCATCGTCGCTAAGATGGTCAGGGCGCTTAAGGGTGTCCAACCAAACCTTAATGGTGTCTAGGCAGTTGTCGTCTGCTTGGGCTTTAGCGCTCCTGGGTACTGAGTTGTAGGTGAGGTCGGCACTGTTTTCTCGTAGGGGTTTGGGTTCCTCAACGCGTCGGATGGTTGGCGACTGGTCGGTAAGGTTTGCAGTAAAGAACGTGAGAGGGGCCGTGAAGGGAGTCGGCTGGTAGGGAATAATGGGGTGTAAGTAAGCGCTAGCTGGTTGGTCACTACGGAGCAGCCGAATAGGAAGTTGTATAAGATGCATGAACCCATGCAAGCGGTCGATCCAGTCGTCAAAGGTGTCGTCGTCACTACGGTCTGGCGTAGGGTCGGTAGGTTGCAATGGGCGTCGGGAGAGTCCATCAGGTCCGTGGTACGTGCCCTTGACGTGTACCAGTTCAAAGTGGAACATCAGAATAGCGACTATCCAGCAATTCATGCTGGCGGAGGGCTGTATGTCAGGGTTCTGCAGCATACCTTTGATGTACCTAGCGTCCACCTCCACGATAAGGTTGCGTACGCCAATGAGATACATTCTTAGCGCCTGGAAAGCCTTAAAGAGGCCATAGAGTTCAAGTTTAGCCTGACTATAGCGAGATTCTCTGTTGTTTAGCATAATGGACCCAAAGCGGTTGTAGCGCCTCTGTTTCTGGTTGTCGCTAAGGCATTGGCAGAGGAAGAAACCAACCGCAATGCAAGAGGTGTCCACCGCCAGGATGACTGGGTCTGGCGACTGATAATCAATAGGTACCAGGGGCTGTGCTTCTTGTAGCGCCTTGACAAGGTCTTTTTGTGCGGCAACTTGTTCCGGTCCAAACTCAAAGGGGGCGTTTGCGCGTGTGAGTCGGTTAAGATGGTGAGCACGGTGGGCAAAGTTCTTGATGAAGATGCGCAAGACGCCAACAGTCCCTAAGAAGGCGCGTACCTCCAACAGGTCGTGGCAGGCACCCCAGCGCTCCAGAAGCGCTAAGCGTGACTCGTCGGGAACGCGTCCGCTAGGCGTGCAGACATGGCCAAGGATCTTGAAGCGAGGAGCGCATAAGACAAGCTTGTGGCCAGAGAATGTACCGCCACAATACTTCATGCACTGGAGAATGCGATTAAGAAGCTGGAAGAAGTCCCATAGCGCTAGGCGAACGCCAGGGTTGTCGGGGTGAGTTGCTGGGAGGCCATCAATGAGTCGCCAGTCTTTGGGGCCCTTAGCGCCAACGTCGTCAATGAAGCTTTGAACGAATTTGGGTATTTCGGGTTGGAGGATAAAGTTGACGTCGTCGTGGAATATGGGAACTGAGTTGGTCCATCCCATCAGTAAGGTGACTAGGCGCAAGGTGCCAAAGGGGGGTTTGAAAGGTTGTAAGGTCGCAAGAGGAAGGGTGTATCAGGCGCTCGTCGTAGCCGACATAGAGGTCTAAGGTAGCGCCACAGATTCTACCGGCAAAGGATTCAGCGATATGGTCAGGAAAGGGAGGGACGCCAGAGTGTTGTATGGTGACCCTATTTAGCGGCTCTAGACTGTGAACAATACGGAGGTTACCATTTTTCTTGAGGACGCAGAACCAGCGCGAGTGGTAAGCACTATTTGAAGGCTCATAGACGCCAGCCTTGATCTTGCTGCGTATGATCTGACAAACCTCGGCTTCAAGTCCAGGCGGTATAGGTCGGTTATGTTCAGTCCAGGGTACATGTGGGATAGTCGGTATGACGACCAGCGGGAAGAAGTCGGTACGGAAGCTACCTCTTTCAGAGTCCTTCCAGGCAAAGGCTTGGTTCTGTTTGGACATAAGGTCGGTAAGCACATCCAATTCTGATGAAGTGAGAAAACCAGTGTCGTGGTCACTAAGGAATTGCTTGCGACGATCCTCGGTGAAGCGACCCATCAGCTGGAAGGGTGGTGGATTGGGAGTTAAAGTCGGGAGGTCGGCAAGAGGGTCGCCAAGAATACGTCGTTCGATTCTGAAGTCTTCGGATACCGTGCTGGCGACAGGCTTGATTTTAAGCGCTACGGGCTTGTACTTCTTTTTGACCTGAACACCTTTGCGTTTATTAGTGTTAGCGACAGCAAAGGTGGAGGTGGTAGGTAAGGGAGGGGATGATTCCCTAGCAGAGTCGCTAGGGCGAGTAAGTCCAAGAATAGCAGGGTGTAAGGAATTAGGGAGTGTTTCAAGATACGTATCGGGAGAAGTGAAGCGGTCAAACTGGTCAGAAGCGGTAAGGTACAGGTAGGCAAGAGCAGAGTCGGGAAGGGGTTGTATGTTTTTGGGGTTCGTACTGGAATTAAGCGCCTCAGCGCTTGTGTCAAGAGAGGGAGAAAGTACTTCGGAATCAAGATAAGCAGTTGAAACAATATTTACACTACCACTTTGGTGGTCATAATCTAGCGTAAGCGCTACATCTCCGTGATCGTCGCTAATCACCTCCTCGATGGCGGGTGAAAACACCTGGAATGGCCTGGGTGTTGTTCAGTGAAGGCAGGTGTCTTGGTGAGCTTCTCTTTTTGGCGACCTCTGGGAAAAGTTGGTACTGTGCGGCGGACGCCAGAGTTGGGGTCGCTAATCGTGAGGGTGGTTTCGTCGTCTGAAAGGGTCCTGACTATGGAGCGCACTAAAATGTCAAATGGCCGGCCTAGTAAGATGTCGTATGCGGGAGAACGTAGGATGTGGATTTGCAAGTAGAAGGTGAGATCGCCAATAGTGCATGGCACATTCTTGGCAAGTCCAAGCGACCTGTCTACAGTGCCGTTAGCGCTTTGCATGTTTAAAACAATACCCGGATCATAGATCAGGCCCAGATTGTTGGCGACTTCGGCTGACATAGAAATGATTTGAGACCCGCTATCCACAATAGCTTCAATTTCCTGGCGACTGTCAACTGTGAGCATAATAGAGCATATAGCTTGGGAGTCCTGAGCGACGGTGAGGATTGCAGGGTCTTCTCCTGGCGCTAGTGACTTGATATAGGATTCCACGGGGTCCACAGAGGTGGCGTTAGCGAGTTGTTGTGCGAAGTCGGTGTCAATAAGCGTGGGGGTCAGTAGTGACAGAAAATCCAGGTAGTGCGTCGTCAATGTCGCTAACGTCTTGTACTGTTGCCTGAAGAGTGCGCTTGGGGGTTACCGCTGTTTTGACTTGATTTCTTACGTCCGGCGCTATGCTGCAAAGTTCCTCTACCGACAGGGTGACGGGCGTTTTCATGATGCGGCTAAAGACATGGTTGGATTTTTCTATGTCATATATGGGAGCAGTGGGTCTATATCCTCCTTCCGGTCGCTTGTCAGGGGTGGCAAAGTTCCGTTGGGCGGGCGCGGTATAGCGTGCAGGTAAACCTGCGTAAGGGTGTAGAGGCGGTAAGGGAGCACTGTTAGCGTCTGTTGCGGGGTTAGCGGGTTTAGCGATGGAGGCAGGGTTGGTAGGCGGTTGGGTGGTTACGGCGGGTGCAACAGTAGGCGCTGAAGTGACATCGGGGTTGGCAGTGACAGGCGCTAGCGGACGGTATCCTTTGAGGGGCTGTTTAGGTTGCTTAATTTCCACACCGTCAAAGACCTGGTTTTTCAGCATTGCCAATTCCTTTTCTAAGCTTTCAATACGTGCGTCTTTAGTGAAATTGCCCGAGTCACTAAAAGTATCCAAATGCATAACTTCCAGTACCATCTGTTGTTGCATAGCTTGTTCTGCGTCGGGGTTAGCGTTGCCGGTAAGGGTGCCAGTCGCTAAGTTGCCAGGGTTTCTACGATGCCATTCATCCACGCGCTCTTGGTAGGACTTGAGTTCGGGATAGTTGGGAATGATGGCGCCTGAGGCGACCCCTTGTCATAGTGTGGCCGACTTCACCACAGAAATGGCAAAGGTTGTTAATAGGGGCGGGATTACAAGAGGCGGTAAGACTGGTGGTGATCATGGTTTTGATGCGAGTCATGGCGCTAGCGACTGCGGCAGCGATGGCGGTGTCCAAATCTTCTTTCTTCACGTAGCGATCGGCTGGCGGTGGGGTCGGTAAGGGAGCAATGGCGGCGGCAGGGACAGGCAGTACACCAGGGACGGCAACAGGATGAGGGGTGCTCATGCCAGTGTCCGTGCCTTTAAGAATCCACTTACCGGCTTCAAAGACGTCGTCCACATTATAGGGCTCTTCCGGGTGGTGGTTAGGCTGAGTGATTTCCAAGCGCCTAGCCATCCTAGCCCATAGCGACGTGGGGATACCTTGCTGGAATAAGTGACGTTCCTCATTCCCGTAGAGCTTGCCGTTCTGTAAAAGCCACCTGGCGACTCTCTAGAAGTCGCGGTAATAAGTCGAGAGGGCGCCAAGGGTGTATATGCCGTTGTCAACAGTGTCCTGTACTAATTTCTGAAGTTCGCTGACCGTATAACGTGTAGAGGCTTCAGCGCCAGGATAGAGCCTAATCACGGCGGCCTTCCAGTCCTCGTAAGTTGCTGCTGGTGGGGGGTTGTCGCCAAGAGCGGCCGCAGGGGCGCTAAATTCCCTGAGTCCAGTCCAAGTTTCTGCCGTGTCATAGGATACATAGCGAGCCACGTATTCCTTCATTTGGGTGTGGTCGGTAATGCTGCAGTCGCGAAAGAGGTATTCCAGTTCTTTAAAGTATTGAGTGAGTTCCCGGGGTTTTGTCTCATCCCATTTGGGGGCAGAGAAGTGGTTTCAAGGCGGCATGCGCTGAGCGACAGCTGCCTCCATAGTGCGGGTCGGTAACGATGTTGTCGGTAGCGAAGTAGTCAGTAAGCAAAGTGGTGAAGCTGGAGGTGAGGGAGTGGGGGTTCTGAATAGTTGTGACAATGGGGTGATAGGACTAGGCGGTGATCCCTGAGCTAAGTCAGCAAGAGGAGTCTGTGTGCCAGGTGTGCTAGTGTCAAAGTCTAGTTGGCGAGGGAAGAGGTCTGGGATGTCGTCGACTGTAAGCTCAGTTGTGTAATC
>QLOM01001124.1:0-70325 GCA_003313785.1 Termitomyces sp. MG148
CAGGTCCTCCCCCACATCCGCTGCGACCTCCAGCCACGACCCCGGAGGCAGCGCATTCCTCCGGCGGTGCCCCGCCAGCAGGGAGTCCAGCCTCGCCACGCCTTGCTCGAGCTCCGGTGGCAGGTCAAAAGGCATGCGGCCCATCCCCTCCCGAATCGAGGCCTGGGCCGTCGACGTGCCGTCGAGCAACACGCGGTGCTCGTGTACCCAGCCTGGAGACACAGGTAAGAAGACCAGGAGGAGGACAACGGGTCACTCACGTAGTACCGCCGCTCAACCCACGGCCGCTTCCTCCATCAACCAATCCCGCTGCCTCCTCGCCGACTCTCCCGACCCCCGGGCCTCCCGGACCTCCTGTACCAACCGCTGCAACCGCTCTGCCTCCACCCCAGACGCACCCTGTTCCGGGATCCTTACCGGGGCACCCCCAACCATCATCGCCGTCGACCGTTCCATCTCTCGCCTGAGTCTCCCTTGGAGGTCTTGAACGTCACAAGTCCGCGCATTCATGACCTCCACTGCCGCCTGACAATCCCGCCGCACCTCGTCGAGCTCTGCGCGGACCTCGACTAGCTCTGCCTCATGCTGCGCCAACCTCCCCATCACCCGCTCCAGCCTGCGGCGCAAGTCCAGATTTGCCACCGATAACGCCCGGTTGGCCGCTACTTGGGGGTGGTCGAGCAGTCGCCCCGACCGCGGGGAAAAGACGTGGGGACAAGAAGGTCTCGCCACCGGAGAAGGTGAACGCCGGGGGCGTTTGGCGGGCTGACTAGGCCCCGCCTCCGGAGAAGGAGGAGCACGTCGCTTGCCCTTGTCCCGGGGGACCGGGGTCGGCACCTCAGATCGTCGAGTACCCCGGGGAGGACCTACCTTGCCAACTGGCCGCCCCAACTCCTCCGACTCACTGCTACTCGAAGACCCGGACTCCGGGGGCGCGCTCCCCACGCAACGAGATCGCGATGCACCCGCCCTCAAACCCCCTGCCGGCGCTGGCCACGGCCTTGTCCCGGAGGGAACCTTCATCGCCTGCGCCATGCGAGCCTCCACCCAGCTCACCTCCCAACCTTCCTCCTGCGCCACACAAGTCGCCCGCCATCGCTGTGCCACGGAACACTGCTCATGATGGGAGCGACACGCGTCACATACCAAAGAGTCCCGGCGCGACCCCGCCTCTTGAACGGTGAACTCGCACGAGTCCCCACGACGCGCACAGAACATGCACTGAGCAAGAGTCAGCACCGGAGAAGAACGGCCAAGTACTCTCACCCACCGGACCCTGAGCACAACACCACTTGATTGATGGGGGGCCCCGAGCACGGCTCACCGCCTCCACAAACCGCTGGGGAGTAACAAGCGCCTGGGGAACCCGACGAGACTCCGAGACCAACTGCAACTCCCCGGGGACAAGGCCCGGGGCCGGTACGCAGATTACCACCTGAGGACAACGAGGGAGCCCCCGGACAAGACTCCTGCCCCGAGAAACACCCCGCGACTCCCCCGCACGCAACTCCGCCTCTGCTCAGAAAGGTTAGCGGGACACGCGACAGAATCTCAGCAACTCACGGCGTTGCGCAATATCGGCAACCATCCACTCTTGCCGGCGTTTGTCGTGGGGCCCCTGGCGCGCTTCGTAAGCCTCCCACGCAGCAACACTGTTCTCACCGGGAGGGGGAGGAGTGGGAGAAGGAGAGGGAGGCTGGGGGGTCGACATGGTCAGAAAGAAAGGTCAGAGGACTCAGAAATTTTTTCTGTTTTTCTTTGCTACTGCAGGGCTTCGTGATGGCCATCAAGCTTCTAGTTCAGCTCCCATGGAGAAGCCTCACCGCCACGACCGATCGCCGTCTCAAAGGGTCTCGACGCCAGGGGGGGAGTAATGTCACGACCCACCCCTGGGCCTGAGCCCCGGGCCCGGGACCACACCACACACCCCGGCAAACACCCCTCGCACGACCCCGACTCGGGACGAACTCCACGAACACCCAATACGGCCATCACGTCATACCCCGGTCGACCCTGACGTTCCCCTGGGCACCCCACGGACACTACTGACGACCCCCGGGGATTCCCGGCGCAACAGCACGGCGACCCACACAACACCCGGCGCATCACGCATCATTTGATGCATCATGCATGATCGCTTCATGCCACGCATCACACCGTGCATCATGCATTGCCCTGCGCATCAACCCACGCATCATGCATCACCCCACGCATCATGCTTCGTCCCGCCTCAACTCTCGCATCATGCCTCACTGCATCCTCTTGTTGCGCCACGTCCTCCCTCGCGCGGCGCCACTGCGACTCCCAAAGCAATGGCGCCACTCCCATCTGACACCTGCGTTTTTCCTTTGTCCTCCTAGGTGCTTCGGGACACCACCAGAGCCCCGGAGCAGCCCCCAGACTCAGAACCGGGACTCCAGACCTGCCTCGTCGCGTAGTTGGTATATAAGCCCCCCCGTAGCACCAAGTACGGTAGTCTTGATATTGCCCATACTCTCCGGTTTTCCTCTCGTATCGCTCCGGCCTCGTAACTTCGCCTCGTACTCGTCTCCATTCTATCGTCTCGTACTCGTCTCCATTTCTATAGTCCGTATTCGCCTCCACTCTCTCGTCTCGTATCTGTCCATTGTCTCTATCTACTCTCTTAATTCCATCTCCTTTGCTCATCCGTCTCTTTTCTCCGTCCTTGTCTCTGCCTCGAGTTTCTCCCTTCCCTTCACTTCTCGTATTCCGATCTCTTATCTTCTCCGGTCTGCATTCTCCGCTCCTCTGAGCTCGGTCCCGCACCTGTCAAACTCTAAATTGCCTATTTGCCTATCAGCCCCCTGATTTCCCCAGATAGTTCGCCGCCGGCACACCACTCATCGCGCCGTCTAACCCGAACTTTCCCCAGTAGAACCTTCTTGTCTGGCGCTCGCCCCTTGCTCGCGCCAACCCCGGGACACTTCATCTGGTCTCTCCACGCTCCCAGCGCACGTCACCTCATCCCGGCGCCTTCCTCCGGTCCTCTCTAAGTTCCGGCATGTCCGTAGCTGTCCGAGTCCGCTTGGTAAGGCCTCGCCCAGAATTGCTGAGCCCCCGAGTCAGCGGAACCTGACAGAGGCATGGAACTTTGCTGATTACGTCAAAAACAGACTCCCCTCATCTCGACATCCAGGAACCATCCCTGAGGAAAAATGGACCGGAGAAAGACAAGACGTCGGCCATATTTGCATATGGGGGTCAATAGCATATGCTCATATCCCAAAGGAGCGTCATAACGGCAAACTCAGAGATCGAGCAATAAAGAGACGATTAATTGGAATTGAGGGATGTGGTACTTACCGAGTATTGATCCCAGAGACTGGTCAGATTTTAAGATCCCGTGACGTCAAATTCGAGGAAGGATACAACCATTGCAACCATTGCCTGAACATCGTATCACCTGCAGTGGACAAAGATAATGACAAAATTTCCCCACTAAGAAAACCCAACAAAAATCATGACACTGCAGCATGCGACAACTCAATCAAACTCAGTACAACCTGAAACACCAAAAACGCTGATTGAAGAATGCCAACATCTAATTGAGCCACCACCAGCGCCCAAGAAATCCAGACCACGAATCCAATACCCTCCCACATCTCGAAAGTCTGCCCAAATTGCTAGTACCATGCAAAACGAAAGTGAGAGCATCAACCCTGAATCGAACAACATATCTTCAAAGGGTGATGAAACATTTATGTCGGCACTCACGGAGATAAGCAATGACAACAAAGACCAAATTGATGAAATCCACAAAATCCATAAAGCTCTCTCTGTGAACTTACCTCCCGAACCACAAAATCGATTCATTCCCTCATTCTTTGCCGAAGCCAATGATCCAATAAGACGACACCTCTGGCTCCCTGCAATGGAGAAGGAGATAGCCCGATGGGATGAACGTGGGGTGGTCACCCCTGTTCCTCGCCTGAAAGGAGTTAATACCATTAAAACTAAATGGGTCTTTGATTTGAAGGTTGATGGGAACAACTCACTATTGAGAAGGAGAGCATGTGGAGTAGTAAAAGGATTCACGCAAAAGCTGGGGGAGCACTATGAAGAATCTTTTGCTGCAGTTGTGCGGTATGAATCTGTCAGAATTCTCCTAGCTATTATAGCCTCCCATGGTTTAAAATTGGGCTCATTGACTTTGTCGGTGCATATCTTAATGCAAAACCCCAAGGAGAAAACTATCTCAAAATCCTCGAAGGGTTCAAAAGTCACTACAGCATCCCAAATACCGACATGGTCCTCAAAATGAACTTCACAATTTATGGAACAATGGACAGCGCTAACGTCTGGTTTCATGAACTCGACAGTACATTTACAAAGCTAGGTCATTGATGTTCATGAGCTGACTCATGCATCCGAATAAAATGGACCAATAACAGATACATTCTCTCATTGACGTATACCAACAATGTACTGATGGGAGCTACATCTGACACTATCATGAAGTCCACAAAAGGGGAACTGTTGAGCGCGTATGAGATCATCGATCTAGGAACGCCGAATAAGATACTTGGAATATCCCTGATCAGCGACGAGAGAACTGGCAACATTACTATGTTGGGAAATCAGACAGAAAACCTGGCAAAAAGAAGCAGAGCACGCGGTGTTACAAGCGCTGAGAAGTACGTACTACAACATAATCTGTCTATCAGTTATTTATTTAAAGTTTAATGTCTGATTGGATTATTCCGGCTATTATGTGAGCTCGTTATCCTCAACACTTCCCCTCGAGCAAAATGCTTATGGCAGTGTACTTCCCCTCAATCTAGAAGGCATAGTTCACTTTGTCATCTTCATCATCAGAAGAGATAGCGTTACCAGCAAACTTTCCATCTATTGCCTTGAAGTGCTTCTGTCGAACTTCACATGAAGCAGCAAAATGACTGGTTCCTCCACAATAGAAGCATATGACGTTGGTACCAGTCTTCTTTACAGCAACCATGGCCTCTGAATTAACCTTCACCTCCTCTGACTCCAGTTTAATGATGGGATGAGTGAGATTCTGACGACTCTCCTCATTGAGCAAGCGAGTGATGACAAAGTTGAGAGTGAGCTCTGTAGAGGAGACAGCATCAAGAGAAATGATGACAGTCTCATAAGAAGGGGGGAGACCAGCGGTGAGAACAACAATGATGTCTTCATCAGATGTGGGAACGTTGATAGCGATGAGGCGGTTGGCCAGAGAGCGCACCTCTCCAATCCAAGCCTCCATGGTCTGGTCCTTCTTCATAGAAGCGGTGATGAAGGCACGACGGAGTGTGAGGCGACTACCAAAACCACGGGCACGATGAACCTTGCCAAGGTTCTCCCAGATGATGTAGGGGTTGGGGTCAGTCATATGAGTGAGCTGAGCATCTTCCACACCAAGAATCAATAGTGCCCTGGCCTCAGCCATCCTCATCTTGACCTTCTTCAACTCTCCAACCTCCAAACCCTCCAGCGACACCTTCTCCTCCACCAAATCCCAATAACCCTGACGAACCATCACTGCCTCCATGCGCATTGACCATTCAACATAGTTTGTATGAGAGAGGCGAGGAAAGTGAATAGAACCATCCAGTGATGATGACATAACAACAACCAGAGAGAGAAATAGAAGTAGAGAGCAACAAAAAAGGAAAGCAGTAAGTTATGTGGACTCAAAAGATCTCTGCAAGATTTGGCGCTTGCGATGCAAGATGGATTTCGGCCTCCAAGGGGCAGGTAACAGATTTTGGCCTCTGAGGGGCAAAAGAAAACAAGGTAGACAACCAAGTGACGGATTTTGGCCTCCGGTGGGCAGGGGTGAGACACTCGAGGTATTTGCGAGATGCTTAGCACTTGTGTTGGGAAATCAGACAGAGAACCCGGCAAAAAGAAGCAGAGCACGCGGTGTTACAAGCGCTGAGAAGTACGTACTACGACATAATCTGTCTATCAGTTATTTATTTAAAGTTCAATGTCCGATCGGATTATTCCGGCTATTATGTGAGCTTGTTATCCTCAACATACCATTCACCAACAACAACTCATAGACAAAGCACTAGTCAGGTTCGGAATGCAAGACGCAAACCCAGAATATACTCCACTCCCACCAAACGTAAAAATTACCGACTCACAGCCGAAGCCAATTCCTAAAAGGGACACGTACTTCATGCAAGATAAATTATACCGTAAGGCGCTTGGTACTCTAAACCATATTGCTAACGGTACACGCCCTGATATCGCGTTTGCCGTAATGGTCTTGATGCGGTATGCAGAAGACCCTCGACCAATCCACTGGTGACTTGTACAGCATGTGCTAGCCTACCTAAAGGCTACCAGAAACTTGGGAATCACGTATCAAAAGGGTGGCAGTATCAAACCAATTGGGTTCTCAGATTCCTCATACGCCGACGATCCAGACTCCAGAAAATCTTCAGCTGGATACGTGTTTATGATGGCTGGAGGTCCTGTTAGCTAGAAGGCAAAGACCCAAGATCGCGTTAGTACGTCGACGGGCCAAGCTGAATACATCGGACTGTTTGAGGCTGGAAAACAAGCGATGTGGATGTATTCATGGCTTGCCGAGGTGGATATCCGCGTAGATCGGCCTCTTCAAGTCGGATGTGATAGTAACACCGCTGTCGCATTGACCAAGAACACCGGCGGTCACAGCAAAGTCAAACACCTCGACGTCAAAGTACACTGGATTCGCGAAGCCGTGGCACATAAAGATATCTTTGTCGACCCGATTACATCAGAAGAAAACGTCGCGGACTTATTCACAAAAGCTCTTTCGCGTCCGCGGTTAGAAAAGCTCATATTCAATATGGGTATGGTTCATTTGAACTAATCAATTAAAAGACGACGAGGATACGAGTTCAGGGGGAGTGTTGGAACTATGGAACTCATTATCAGTGTCGTTATATTTCCTTTCTTATCTTGATTACTAATATATTCAATTTTTCGGTCGCCTTACCGTTATCACACCTCAGTTGTTCACCACTACGTTGGGATCATCTGAGGTGTGTATTACTTACATTATAAAGCTCTACTCAATACTTACGTACTCTACAGTATATTGACTTACGTCTGATTACAACAGGTAGAGTATAATTCAGTTGTTCACCACTACGTTGGGATCATCTGAGTATATTGACTTACGTCTGATTACAACAATATTTACAGACTTGGAAAATTCACCTTGCATGAAGTTCACATCAAAGTTTCGTGTTACTAGCTGGATTCGACAAAAGATTAGACTGCTGATGCAATGACACAGGTCCAATTGTATATGTAATCTGTATTGCTATGTACTTTATGGTTTATGCATCGTAGTAAGTTCAACACAATTAGAGAAATATTGACTGTTATAAAACATGAACCGGGAATATACGACAAAGGGATGTTGTTGGGATAACAAATGCGGTGATAATGAACAATGGTGGGGATGGATAAATGAATTGATGACAAGCACGACGACAAGAAGTAAGTAACAGAAATAACATGGGTACGATGAGTTCAAACATGGAAGACAAACAAATGCGACGGACGTTTAACAAGGGATTCAAGAGACGACACAAGCGAGAGTGGATGCAATAATCAGATATCGGTGTACGTATGAAACATGCAAAGCAAAGACAGACAAAAAACGTGCGGATTTGGATATTTTGATCGATTAAATGCACTAGGGCATTTTTTAAGCCTGAGGAATATGATCGATGATAACGAGAGAAGACATATGCAGCGTTGAGACCTTGAACCAGTTACGATGATAAGACGATGACGATGATACGAATATATGATGATGATGTATGTTGTTCCGGGAATTGTTATGTTATGATATGTATCTTGACGATAGCAAGAGAGCTTTGCAGTATAAAATCAGCGAATGATTGATGGATCGAAAAAGACGAGAAATCGAGCTCCGACGTTGAGATGGATCTGAACAGATATCGAACAGTTGACTATTGCTGGTGTCGAAGAAAATGAAGAGAAATGGAAATCGCGAGGTGATAGCAAAGGTGACTTGAGGCACCTTTGTCGTTTCAATAATTGTCGATGAGATGACGTCCGGACTTGATTCGAGTGAGATGCAGACCACTGGAGTTGACAATATCAGAACTCTTACATAGTACGAACAGAAGAAGGACGAACCAAGGATGAGCATAAATCTAATATCCATAGTATGCACGCTATTCCACACCTCTCAGTATCAACCCGACACAGGCAGACAAAAACGAACCATTTTATCACTACAACGAACCATTAGCATAGTAACCTACCAGTACAAGTCGAAGACTCACAACAGCCAAATAACCTTTGATCCCGTTTTACACCCACGGAGCGTAACGATATGGCCCCGAATGCAGTCGTACAGCAGCGCCCGCTGATCCTTGTCCGCCTTTAGGCACAGCCATCATAGGCACATCAGCGCCAAACACACAAGGAAAGACGGGGCTGGGACGGCAAGCGTACCGTGGGCAACACACTTGCGATCAGCTGGCTCCCGGTCACGCTCAACGCGAGGTCGACTATCATCGCTCGCCGAGACCTGCGGTCGAGTTTTCGTATCAGAAACCACAGAAGAACAAAAAGAAAAAGGAAACTTACCCGTTAGCTGCCTCGCACATACGCTCGACGATACGGTCGAGCGTCGGCTTACCACCTTCCTTTAACGCTTTAGTGACGCTCTTGGCGCCCTGTTCGCTCGTGGAGAAGTCGGGGAGACCATCGAGAAGATGTTGAAGGGTCTGGGCACGGTGCTTATCTGACCCGTGCTCGAGGACTAACAAGAGATGCGATCATCAGTGATTGAATGAGAAATAGGAAGCCAGGAAGCAAAACTTACTATGCTGGATACAATACGAACCCCACTGGTTCTTTGCGACTTCAGCAAAGACAATCGGGCCGTTGTTAATGAGTTCATCAACAATCCCATCTTTGGCCTCCGGCTCCAGGTTTTCAAAGGCATGCTTAAGGGCACAAGACGTTAATGGACGACTCGAGATGACAAACGATAAAGGTACCTGAACCACCAACGAACCTGTCTCATGACAGGCAAGTGAAGCCCACTTGCCTTTGAGAGATTTGTTGACGCTTGAAGTTATGTCAGCCTCGATATATGCGTATGCATGCAACACCGAAAAGACTCACTATGCAAAGATGGGCGGTGCCGGTGGCGTCCAGGAAAGTTCCATAATCTAGAATAAACATAAGTATGGTAACATAGAAGACAAACTGCATTACCTTGCTCCAGACATGCGACGCATGTTTATTGACAAGTGTCTGCGCTGGGTCTCCAAGAAGTAATTCCGAAACAACGAGCAGTCTGATATCCTCTTCACAGTCAAGCACCTTCTGCAGGACATGACAGCCATAGCAATTGGTTGCGAGATCTACAACACGACCTCTGTATGAAACTTGGATCAGCACGTACATTCAGATTCAAGGAAGCACAAGGAAGACATGAAGAAAGGAAGGATAATCAAAAGAAAGAGACTACAACCAATAGAAGTATTAACGAACGACAAGAGAAAGAACTATCAACGGGAGCATATGATGATACGGCAAAAAACATAAGAGTAGAATGAAACAAGAAAATAACAGAACGAAAGACCCACCGCATACAACTGACCAACTTCCTCCTCTCCTCCGGTGCCGACACCGCCTCCAAACACCTTTGCACGGCCCAATTCCCGAATCTGCAGACATAAACGGATCAGCAATCAATATCTTTGAGTCAACACAAAAGACACAACCCACCGATGTGCCATCATCTCAAACCCCCTCGCACAGATCGCATCCACAATCTTTGCTCTCTCCTCTGCGTCCGCAACTTTCAACTTTTGCTGCAAAAAAATACTAGCCTGCTGATCCGAGGACTTGATGATGCGTTCAACGAAGACGGGGTACGGCGGGGAAGACGACGGGTGCAAGAGGGAGAGGAAGTTGATTGGCTGCATTGCACGACATGGTCAGGTTTCAAGTGCAAGAAGAGAAGGATACGAACCTCATGCGTGTGTTGCGCTCCCGGAGAAGCATGATGGTCATGTCCGTGCCCATGTCCACCTCCCAATGAAGGCAGATGCCCGAAAGTTTTCAAGGCACCCAGCGAGAGCACGTCCTCCGCATCATGGTGGGTACTCGTCACCGTTCCCTTTCCATGTCCAAGTCCATGTATATCAAACTTGCCTTCTCTGCCACCGACAGCGGCACCATTCCCAGGCTCCCACTCATTACCTTGTGTCTGTGGGTGGAGCCGCCAGTCCATCGGCAAGCGCGTACCGCTAACGTGGCGCGGAGCAGTAGGGGGGTTGGGATTGAAAAGGCCGCGGGGAAGCAACCCAGGGGGGTGGGCAAGTGTACCCTGAGACTGGGGCTGAGGCTGAGCGTGCGTCTGGATATTGGGGAGCTGAGGCATCGGACACGTCTGTCCCTGTCCCTGTCCCTGTCCCTGGACATGAATTGACGTCTGAAAACCACAATACAATCCAGACGCAGGGGCAGGAGCCGTAGGCGTCTCAGCAAACGGCTCAAAGAAGGGTAAGCCGCCCGATGGTACATGCTGAGGCTGCGCCATGGCGTAGCCCGCGGGGGCAGGCTGAAGCGAGTGGTACATTGGACCCTGCGCGATTCCTGAACCATTAAAAGGGTTCATGTGAGGCTGCGAGATGTAGCTCTCGAGAGCCTGTGCGCGTCCCGCTGGCGAAGGATGCTCGAATAGCAGAGATGGCTGCTGGAGGAACGGGGTTGGTCCTAGATCATACGTGGCCGACTTGACATTGACGTCGAACGAGCGCTGGGAGGGTGAGAGGTCGGTTGGAGTCATAAGAGACGATGTTACCGAGGCTGGAGAAAAGTCGGGCGAGCTGGGTGAGGCATCGAGACCGAGGCTCAAGGGAGGCTTTTTAGAGGGAATGGGTGAGTTCAAGTTGAGCGCCCGCAAGAGCTGCTCGACGTGCTGGTTTGGACAAAGTCAAGTGCATATATGCGGTGACCAATGAAAAAGCACGAACCGTGTCGTGAAACTCGGGTGGGCTCTTCTTGCGCCCGTCGCCAATGGCGCCAATGCTGGCAGGATCTCTAGGAACTTTTACCTGGGTAGGAACAGGCCCAAAGACGTCCTCGCGCCGCACAGGCGCAGAATTGGCCTCGTACATGGTATTAGCACTCACGAGCTCGCGCTGCTCCGCGACGCGCGAGAAGGAGTCGAGAGTCTTGGGCCAGGTCGTCTCAGAGGGCTGGGGTTGGGGTGCCCAGATGCTCGCTGCGAGAGTCGCAGGCTGCCTGTGTTCGGGAGTTGGTTCGTAGAGAGCAGCAAAGTCGTTGATCATGACAACGTGCGCAACGACGAGAAGACGACGAGCAGAAGGGTCTAGTCAACGTGCGCAACGACGAGCAAAGCGCAAAAGAACAACGTCGAGGGTCAAGAGGCCTGCCAGCCAACAAGTCGTATTTAAGTATACGCGAGCAAAGAATAATTTCATCATTTTTTCTCGCTCTTCCTTCTTCGTTACATACAAATCTAGAATGGCACTTCTTCTTTTTTTCAGGGTAAATCCCATTTCCAAATAAGGATGTATTTCGCCTTCCGTCGTTGATGCGGTTACGTCATGCGTCAGAAGGAAACTCAGTTTCAAGTCCTCCCGCGAGCTACAAGCGGCTATGTTCAGCGAGTTCCAGCGCTGCTCTGTGCAAAAGCGGGACCTTGCATCGAGACAAGGCGTGCTGTAGGAAATGTCGGTAGAAAGCGGCACCGCGGGCTTGACGGGGCCCATCCATAGAAGGTGTCAACGACCGTGCATCAAAGGTCTCTGGAGAACACCGTTCTGAGTTCGTGATCTCCCTCCGAGTCCTAGGCGACACGTCGATCGTGATTATCGTGATTTCGCTGATTTGTGATTGTAACTACTTTTGTACAAGTCAAGTCACATCTTTGAAAAATATCCAATTTCTTATTGCTCTAGGGAAAATGTCTATCTTATTGATTCCAAGACTGATTCATTTTTTTGGTCGACCCCAATTCCGCCGCTCCTGCCATATATGATGATTTACGCATCCATGGTTTGTACAATAGCATCATGAGATGTGTAACATGTCAAACTGGATTTTCGGACTGGTATTTGAGCTTCTTTACTCCAAGACTGCCAATATGTGAGTCTTTGAGAATGTGTTTAATTTATTCCAGATTTCTACATGTTATTATCATTTGCGTGTTCCTATGTCTTGCCCTCAATATTGAGAAGCTTGTCTTTTGGTCGGCCGATTCCGCCGCTGTACAGAAGTGGTGACTAAGCGCCGCGCACCATCGCTGATAAAGTCTTAGCGAGTCTTCGCCGAACATGTCAAGTAGATTTATACCTGTCGAGGAAATTGTCACTTAACTTCGTCAGTCTAACCTACTGTGTACGTGATGTCCTTACATCATCGTTCCCTCTCTTTCCAAAAGTCTCGGCTTACTAGCCCCATGACAACCTTTACGTATGTTTTCTTGTCTCATTTCGCCACAGTTGTCTCAGTATTGCTTACGATAAATACGTCTCGAATAACCTGGAGTTGGGTCATTCTTGATCCTTGAACTCCAGGTACATTGTACTTAACTTACTAAATATATTCATTCTTGATCCTTTGACTCCAGATAAACTATTTATTGATTCGTTTGACCACTGCGAATACACTATGTTGCGTCAGGGTCGCCTTTGAGGAGGAGCCAGAAATCAGCACCAAAACCGACCTGCATCATCATGAAACGATTCTATCATGTGGGAACAAACCGAACCCATTTTTCTTGGACTCTGGGGTGACCATACATATTTCACATGACGCTACAGACTACTTCTCTCCGACCAATACAGAACAAACCGATTCGTGGAGTTGGTAACTCTCCAATCGTAGCAACAGGACAATATGCTTACACACTGGAGATAGGTTTCCTAGATCTCGAAGATGCGCTATATGTTCCAAAGTCCACAGTAAAGTTGATATCCATAAGCAAACTTGCGAAAATATTGGGTAGGGTAGGGTAGGGTAGGGTAGAATTACTCGGGGAGGTCCACGCATGAACGACCGAGGTCCGTACTACATACGTTTGGTCACGTACCAAGTATGCTACGGGCACCTTCACCTTCGAGCGCTGCGAGAGCCAGGCACTACGTACGCATTTGAGAACCAATTGACGGATGACGTTATAATCATTACTGCAATGGAATCACCGTTTGTCATAGCATACTCTGTGTACAGTGGTAGCACAAAGCCGTCTCACACTGTCCGGAAAAAGATGCGCTGTTTTGTGCCACTATGAGAAAGTGCTGTTTAAGGCGGATAGTAAGGAGTATGAGTGGCAAATATAGCAAAGACGAATCTGGCGAATGTCTTCGCTCCCGTCTTTGACATGACCAGCATCCCAAGGTAGTCCTCAGCTGGAATGATGTCGAAGGTTTTGACGACATATGACTCAGAATGTCATCAAGTTCGTCATATAATATGTAATGTATTGGAAACTAACCTCATAGTTCGGTCACTACATCGTAATCTTACTGAGACTCATGACAAATGTCTCAGCAGAAAAGGGTTATATAGACCCCCCTATTCCTGAAGTTCAAACATCTTTTGCGTTTGAACTTCAGAGTGAATAAATTTATTACCACTGCGCAATTACAGTATGCTTCGTCAGGTTATGGGCCCCGCTGTCAGCGAATCAGTTTCCGATACTTTACAGTTTGCAAAACTGAACGGTACCAATTATCATGTCTGGTTCGATAATATGAAGTCCGCGTTACAGACTAAATCTCTCTGGGGTGTTGTTTCTGGTCGGGAATTATGTCCTCCCAAACCACTCATGGAGTTTCCGAACCTCATGACCTCCACCTGTCCCAAAGAAGGGGAAGCTTTGGTTAAAGTCCGAAAGGAGGGGCAAGAGTTGTTCAATGTACTTCAATCCAAGGAATATCTAATTTGGGATCAATCTTGCAAGAAGTACGAGCGCTGGTTAAACAAGGACGATGCTGCCATGGGTTTGATTCAAAATGCTATCGAATATACCCAACGTGAGTCTATTATTGACTTGAAAAGTTCAAAAGATATGTGGGATCAATTACATATTCAATATGTTGACCAACAAAGCGGTGTAAACATATACTACTATTATCAGCAACTTTACGCCAAGAAATGGGATGGACGTACTTCCATTTCTGACCATATTGGATTCTACTACAATATTTGGCGGTGCTTCATTGAAGCTGATCATGGCATAAATGATCATACTATCATTAATGCCATCCTGCTTTCCCTACCGCATACCACAGTCTGGGAGGTCGTCAAACAAAATCTCTTGATGCGTGGAAATGCTCTCAAATTAGACGACATTTCAACCAAATTAATGCTAGTATACGAACACATTGTCCATGAAGAAAATTCATCAGTAAAAACTGTTGCCTTCGTGACCAAAGAAAACAACAGTCTGAGTGGGAGTAAAACCGAGACGAAGACAGCAAAAAACAAGCAGAAAACCAAACGTGAACCCAAGCCCGATGATATTTGTCACAATTGCAGAGAAAAGGGACACTGGAGTCCCAAGTGCCCGAAACCAAAAAGATCTAAAGGTATTGCCAATCTGGTGGTAAATGACCCTAAAAGTCAAAGCCGTGAAATCGGCAATGTTTTAATGGCCACTTACAATGGGATGCCTACTGGTCTACTGCTCGACAGCGCTGCTTCTTGTCATATGGTGTCCGACCATCATTATTTTCTAGAGTATGAAGAGGTCGAATCCCAACACGTATTTGTCAGAGGTCTAAATCAATTACCTGTTGCAGGTGTTGGAAATATCAGTTTTAGAACCAATTTACCTGGTGGAACCAACAACGTTATACTCCACAATGTATTGCACATTCCTACCCTAGGAGCGAATCTCATTAGCCTTGGAGTATTGCAACGGGCTGGTGCCACAATAAAAGGGTTACCTTTTGGCATCTCTGTTTATTGGGATAATCATGAATGCTTCCAGGCAAATCTTATTGGTTCATCTGGCACCCTATATCGAATTGAAACAATGTTACTGGGTGATGTAAATGGTCAACTCGCATTCATTGCAAACAAATCTACTATGAGACTCTGGCATCGCCGCTTAGCGCACATCAATCCACGCACGATCAAATCTATGATAGACAATCAATTAGTCACTGGCATGGATATCAAATTACCTCATGAATTCGATTGTCTTTGCAGTGGCTGTGCTCAGGGAAAACCTGTTTGTCCTCCATTACCTGAGGCCAGTAACAGGAAATATGACAAAAATGAGCTTCTGGTTATGGATCTGACAGGTCCGATGAGTGTGGCTACATGGGATGAATATTTATATGCACTACTTGTTATCAAAGCCAGTTGTTGGTTCCTGGTTGGATGTCTTCTCAAGACTAAAGATGAAGCCGTCAAAATAGTTCAAAATGTCGTTGCAAGGTTTGAAAAACAAGACGGCAAATTAGTCAAGATTTTACGCACTGATAATGGAACAGAATTTGTCAATTCTGCCATAGAAGAGTTCTGTCTGCGCAACGGCATAAAACATGAAACTACCAATCTCTATCGTCCTCAGCAAAACGGCATTGCTGAATGAGGCATTGCAGTAATAATGGAAATGGTTAGATGCATGTTGCATGGTGCTAAAATGGGCTTACGATACTGGGGCGAGGCATTTATGTATGCCGTATACATTCGCACCCTTACTCTGACTTCGGCACTTCAAGAAAGGATTCCCATTGTCGAGTGGAATGATAGTAATCAGAAGCCTGACCTATCACATCTTCGAGTCTTTGGTTCTCTCGGTTGGGCCCATGTTCCTAAAGAAGTTCGACGTGGTAAATTGGAATCCAGAGCTGTTTGTGTTCGAATGCTTGGTTGGTGGGCAGATGAGACCAAGGGTTACCGACTTGAAGACCTTGAAAATGGCAAACTCATAACCTTGCGTGACGTGCAGTTCCATGAAGACGACTCACCTAGCGAACTTGCAAATTTTGATATAGGCCTTATTCAATCTTCTGCAACAGACATCAATAATATAATAGACACAGCTCTTTATCCTGCTACCGACACACCTTGTGTGGTTTCTATTCCCTCTCCACCCTTGGAAATTGAAGTCGAAGAAAGCCTCAAACCTACAGAGTCTTCAGAACAAGAATATAGGTCTCCTTCTCCCAGAGAACTGCAATACCCTTCTTTTACACGTCCTTTCACTCTTATACAGCCCTTGACACCTCTTGATACACCCCCAGCTGTAAGGGGAACGCTTAATGTCTGCGGAACTCCTTCCACAGAGCCAGCGAGCACTGGTGACAAGCAAGAGTCGAGCGGGCGTAGAGGCAGGCAAGAGTCAAGCAAGGGACTGGCAAGGCTAACCAAGCAGTCGGACATTGCTAGAGAGCTTACAGTAGGTTCGGTGTGTAGGCCAGAAGAACACTGCTATTGTTCAGCCTGGGGATATTCTATCCACAGGCTGCCTATATATACTACATTGGTGGCTGTGCTATTACTAATACTGTTTACTAATTGGGCCCCGGTATGTAAAGGAGTATGACAATAATTGATGCTGAGTAAGGTCCATGCATATGACTCATCAAGGCTGACTACTAAGATACGGAAGGGGAAAGGGTGGGCCGAGCGGCCGGTCGGATCTGCTAGGAATAGGCATATTGTTGGACTAAGCTCGGAGTAGAGTTGGACACGGTCCAGAGACCGGTCCCCTGACACCAGCTCCTTGAAAATCGTCAAAATGGGACAACTTGCCCAAGCATGAACCATTGACTTGGGAATGCCGTGTGCTCAGACAATATTGTCAAGAAGAAGCAGAGAAGACTCCCAACCACGTAGCTTTTGTGGCTATTCCTGGACCTTCCATGGATCAAGCAATGAAGACTTCACAAGCAGATGAATGGAAGAGTGCTATACAAACCGAATATCAACAGTTAGTTAACAAGAATGTGTTTGAAGAAGTTGATGTACTACCTGAGGGAAAACGAGCTATTGGGAGCAAGGTAGTCCTAAAAGAAAAGCTCAATGAAAACGGAAATCACGCTAAGTACAAAGCTTGCATTGTAGCTCAGGGTTTCTCCCAGATTCCTGGCATTGATTTTGATGAAACGTTTTCTTCAGTAGCCAAGTTTACGACTCTTTGAATTTTCCTCATGCTTGATGCTTCCCTTGATCTTGAGATCCATCAAATTGATGTGATCGGAGCCTATCTTGAGGGAGATCTTGATGAAGAAATCTATATGCAATCACCAGAGGGAATAGGAAAACAAAAGTATTGGAAATTGTTAAAAGCTATTTATGGACTCAAACAGGCTGGATGTAAATGGAAAGAACAACTCCATAATGTTCTTATTAAACTTGGTTTCAAACAGACTTGTTCTGATGACTGCCTATATGTCTTTTGATCCAGTGGCAAAATAATTCTCATGGTCTTGATCTATGTCAATGACATGCAATTGCAGGCCATGGAATCCACAAGATCATATCTTTCAAGGAAGAATTATCAAACAACTTTGATATCACTGATCTTGGCAAACTGCACTATATTCTGGGCATACAAATCACCCATGATCGTGTCTATCGCACCATTTGTATGAATCAAACTTCTTATATTGATTTCGTCTTAGAACGATTTGGAATGACTTCATGTGCTCTGGAATTCACCTCTATGGTCACAAATCATAATTTATCCACACTCCAATCTCCTAATTCTGAAAAGGAAATATTGAAGTATTGAATTTAAAAACACCAACTATTTATCACTTGTCGGATCTCTATTGTATGCTACACAAACAAGGCCAGATATTCAATTTTCTGTTGGACTAGTTGCCCAATTTGCTGGCAATCCTGGAATCCTGCATCTCAAAGCCTGCAAAAGAATCTTGAGATACTTAAAAGCCACGAAAAACCTGACTCTTGAACTTGGAAACTTAGGAAATCAAGACGTTAGACTCATGGGATGGAGTGACGCTAGCTGGGCACCGGACAATTATGATAGAAAATCCATTAGTGGCTGGTGTTTTGATTTACATGGAAGCATCATTTCTTGGTCTTCTAAGAAGCAGAATGTCATCACTACTTCATCAGTGGAAGCAGAATATATTGCTTCTTCCAACGCCACTTGCGAAGTAATATGGCTCAGAAACCTGCTTGCTGAACTCAACTTTTCTCAGACTGAGGCCACCATTGTGCATACAGACAGTACAGGCAGTATTGCTTTATCTAAAAATCCTGTTGGACCAAGCACATCGATATTTGTTACTATTTCATACAAGATCATATCAGGCATGGAACAGTCAAGTTAAAATACGTATCCACAAAGGACATGCTAGCCGACATTTTTACAAAAGCTCTTCCGAAAACTACATTCAAAATTTATTGGGAAAAACTCGGTATTTGACATTCTAAAGTCTTGTCGAGTGGGAGTGTCGAAGGTTTTGATGACATATGACTCAGAATGTCATCAAGTTTGTCATATAATATGTAATATATTGGAAACTAACCTCATAGTTCGGTCACTACATCGTAATCTTACTGAGACTCATGACAAATGTCTCAGCAGAAAAGGGTTATATAGACCCCCTATTCCTGAAGTTCAAACATCTTTCACGTTTGAACTTCAGAGTGAATAAATTTATTACCACTGCGCAATTACAGTATGCTTCGTCAAATGAGACTCTACAATGTCTGCAGAACAGAATCGACTTTGTCAAGGAAAGTCTGAATTTGTTCCAAGCTAAAATGAGTTCCTCTGAAGCCTTGCAAAAAAGCAACGCATGGGTCTCATCCTCCATGCCCTGTAAACAAAATTGACACAATCTCCATTCTCTATAGTCTACTCTTGGCCGGTGTCTCTCAGTGTGTTGCAGCCTTTCGACACCCAAATCATGATTTGAGACTAAGAGCCTTGTGAGGGCCTTCCGATGTGCCAGAGTTGGGATGTCAAGATAGTCTTGAAAGGAGATGATATCAAGAGTAGGGTATGCCAGCTGTCATTACTTTAGGAGCTGCAATTTTGATGAGGTGTTAATGGCATGTTGTACACCCGTTGCACAGTGGATGCCCACTGCCTCACACAGTTGTTCAATCCAATAGATCTGCCCAGTCGAACAAAATTGGAACTGGACATGCCCCTGGTAGTGCAAGTCTTTCCAGGACATACCTCAAATCACTCACCCAGAATGCTTTTCCCAGCTGAGCAAGAAGAAGAGAGTCATGAAGAGCCAGAAGGGCATAATGTTGTTGCGGCAATGTAGAAAGGTAGGCAAGATATCAAAGTGCAAGAGTAAGCCTTTGATGTGCCAGTGGCATCAATCCAGTTTCTGAAAAGAGGGGTGCCAACGCAGATCAATTTCTAAGGCCCAAGAGTTGTCTGCAGTATGCAACCTGGACAGCTTCAAGGACCCCTTGGTGTTTTGACAGTGTATCCAGCACAGCTTCACACCCAAAAATGAGGTGTGGGTCCACCCTTGCCATGTAGAGCCTCAGTCCTTCTTGTGGGGGGATGACACCAACCATTGACTGCATTGCAAAGGGAAGATTTGCAACCTTCTGGGCTTTATCAGCCTTGTTGGAGTAATGGAAATGGAAGAGAGAGCCTGTGGTAAATTGGATGCCAACATACTTATAAGCTGACACTCTTTCAGTGGCTTGTCCATCTATATGCAGCTGGCCAGGGTCAAGCGGAACACATCCAAAAATCATCCACTTTGTCTTTCTAATACTGATAATCATAAAATTCTGACCACACCACATGAAAAAGATGGCAAGCTTCCTCTGCAGTCCATTCAAAGAAGTGGAAAAGAGAGTGACATAATCTGCTTGTTCAACATGTAAAATCGGAACCCCATTCAGGTCAATGTCATCAACATCGTTGGGAAAGCATTTTGCCAGGTCTGCAAAGTATATGTTCCATAACATTGGGGAGGCAGTATTGCCAGTGAGCACTCCAATGAGGGACTGGAAGGCCTCTGTCAGCAGTAATTTATGCTTCAAAACATATGTCATTTGTGCATACAGCATCTACAACCAGTCAAATAATGGGCCTGATACACCTGCACGGTAAAGCTTGCTCCATAAAGTGGGGATGTTTGTTGATGGAAAGGCATTTTTAAGGTCTATGAATGCAACATATAGGAGCTCAACCCGTTGCATGTGCTTTTTCAATCACACATCGTAGCACAAATGAGTTATTGTTAGTGCAGTAGCCCTCCCAAAATCCATTTTGTGAGTCAGGGAGGAATGATGCTGCTTCAGCCCAGTTCCAAATACATTTGTCAATGACCATAGTTAGGACCTTCAAAAGGCAACACTCAAAGCCCACCAGGCAATAACTCTCTGGATCATTTGCTGGCTTATCTCTTTTCAAGATTCCAACCAGAAATGTTGTAAGCCAATCTTGCGGTGCATTGAGATCTGTAACGCAGAGGTTGAAGAGCTTTGCAATAGCATCATTGGGCATTTTCCTAATGAATTGATAGGAAATATTATCCAGCCCTTGTGCACTTTTAGATGTCTGAGTTTTCAATTTGACCTTTGCATCAGATATTTCACTTTTAGTGATTGCACGAGAGAAGTAGTGGTCTGGTGTATAGTCTGTTGTCTGTGGAGGGATTAATGATGAGAGCAATGCATTTGCAGCCTGAATTTGGTTTACTGTCCACATGACTGGGTAGTTATCTGCCTGGGGACTTGGCTATTACTCAAATTGGTAATCTGATCAATGTTATCTGCCAATGAGCATATCTTTTGATAATGTTATAATCCTTATTTTTTCTATATATCTTGTTACTCTTCTGTGAGGGCAACCTCTGGAGGCTATGGCTCAGTCATACAGCTGGCAGAGGGAAATCCAAAGTATATATAGGTAATACAACCATCACTACTCACCTGGCAGAGGGAAATCCAAAGAGAACAAGTCTAAGGATTCCCTATGCCAGGAGTGACGCTTCCAAGGCTCCAGAAGCATGGGAAGTAACTATATAGCATGACAAAAGCCACAATAAAATTTATAATCTAAAAAAGGAAAATTCCCAAAAATAATCAAAAACTCAGAAATTGCTATTGCCAGAGGTCATGCACATGTCTCATGTGACTTGCTTAGTAATTTGAAGGCTAGCCTTGAGATGACTAAGCCTCTGGAAGCATTGGCTACACTTGTTTGAATGATAACTAAAGAACCAGAGCACCTCAAGGGCTGAGAATAGTACTAATAGATAGTGTTGAAAGAATAGAAGCAGTAAAGTAAAAGAGTGACAGCAGAAATAAGAAAATAAATAGAGGAAAAATGAAGGAATAAGGAGTGAAAGAAGAGAGAAATGAGGAGTCCCCTGACATCACCCCCTCTCTAGAGTGCGGCATCTTGACATGCTGGGTAGAAGTAATTTTGGACAGCCTGGTCAACCTTGGAAAAGGAGTAGATGCCTCTGATTGCCCGGGGAGCATTGGGGTGCTGTTGATAGAATTCCCAGACCAAGACAGGAGCATGGACGTTTTCTTGCTCCCAAGAGATGTCTTCAATTCCATAGCCCTTCCACTTGACGTTAAACTGAAGCTTATTTCTGAAGAGTCAGCTGTCTAGGATCCATTCCACTTCATACTCTTCTCTATTGTCTATTAGAACTGGAGATGGTGGTGGCTGTGGATGTCAGCCTAGAATTGGATCATCTGGTGCAGGAGAGAGCTTTACCACATTGAAGACCAGATGGAGTTGGCTCATTCCATTAGGCAGTTTGAGTCGATAGACTAGTGGGCTTACCTGCTTTACTATGGAAAAAGGTCCTAGACAATGATGAGAGAGCTTCTGAAAAGGTCAAGTAGTGGCAATATCAGAGGCATCTAGATAGACAAGCTTGTACTTGGGGGCTGGAGTTCATCCACGATTATAATAGCAGGCCATGTCATCTTTTGCCTTAGTTAAGGCTGCTTTAGCTTCCTCTTGGGCTGCCTTCATCCGATCTAGGAACTCATTAACAGCTTCATTTTCTGAAGGTTGTTCCCAAGGCTCAAATCCCATCCGAGGGTGTCAACCTGTGTCCAGAAGGAAGGGAGACATCTGAGTGGCAGCATGTACATGGTTGTTGTATTGAAACTCAGCCTCTAGTAATAGGTCGTCCCAGTCATCCTGTCATTCATTGCAGAAAAGCCAAAGATACTGTTCCAGCTCTTGGTTGATATGTTCAGTTTGGCTGTCAGGGGACAGGTCCTCGGACTGTCCACCCTAGCCTTGCTTAGTCTGTGTTGACGTTGGCACCCACATCTAGCCACCATCCGGACCGCTTCAGCCCTATCCTGCTCCATCCATGAGCATCTGGTAATTCAACAATGAAGTCTACTGAGGTCACGCTCCAATTGTAAGGGCGACCTCCGGAGGTTGCGGCTAAGTCACACAACTGGCAGAGGGAAATCCGAAGTGTATTAGGAGCAGTACATACAACAGGGAAATAACTAATCACCTGGCAGAGGGAAATCCGAAGAGAACAAGTCTAAGGATTCCTCTGCCGTGGCGTGGTGCATCAGTGTGGAGGCGGAGGCATGAGAATGGCTGTACAGTACTGGGCAAGTCTCTCCGGAGATCTCCGGAGACCCCCGGAGAACTCCGGGGTGGCCAAAAAAGGAAGTCCAAAAGGAAGTCCCCTGACATCACCCTTCCCTTAGGGTGTGGCATCTCGATGCACCGAGTAGAACCAGTTGCGGACTGCGCGGTTGACCAGAGAGATGGTGTAGTACTTGGTTAGAGTATTACTAATAGTTCTGGGGCTTTCTTGAAGTCTTAGAAAGTTACTGCAAATCCACACTGTTGCTTGATGATAAACTTGGTGTTTTGAGGGTTACTTTTCAAAATATATAATACTTTGAAAGGTAGAGGTTCTCAACAAACTCCAGCCTAAGTGATTCACTCCCTGGGAACCACCGAGCCTTTGCCTATCAATAGCCTCTGAAGTTTTTAACAAACTCTAGCCTAAGTGATTCACTCCCTGGGAACCACTGAGCCTTTGCCTATTAATTGCCTGATTATTCTCTAGTTTACCTAGCCTATTTATACCTTTCCCCACAGTGCACAGACCACCTTGTCACCTGACTACCAAGCCCATTTGTCAACCCATTATTTGTATTGTTCTTCCTATTTTGGGTGCCATCCTTCATCTTCCACCATTCCATTCTTACTTCCACTGATCCTATTTGCTTCCACTATTCCCTTTTTGGCCATTGTCTTGGTGCCACCAGTCAGTTCTGGAAGCCATCATTCTTCTTTGCTATTCTTAGCTTTTCCTTCCCCATTTGCCTCTGCCCCATTTGCTCCTGCTCCTTTTGTCTGGCTTCCATTCATAAATTTTCTTTTTCCCCTTTTATTCCTTCCCTGCATTCCATGCTTCTTCCTTCTTCCTCCATTTAGCCATGCCAAATTGGGTAGTGGTAGATCTGCTTCTTTGATCCAGATCATCACAATCTGATCCCAATTTTAATGCCTCTGCCAGCCCCCATGCTTCCCCTCCCCATTACAGTGACTGACTATTATTGACTTGATGACTCTGAGCTGATCCCTTGTCCTTTTACTGTACTTCCTGTGTATTTATTGTGGTGTTTTTGGGAATATACTTTTGTAGAGACTGCTACCAGGAGGCTTACAGTTTTCAGCCTGTATATTAAAGGTTTGTTTTGACTTCTGGTGCATGTTTTGTCTCTGAATGCTGTACAGCATCGTATCAATGGAGTAGAGGCCTTGGATTGTGCGGGGAGCCTCGGGGTGACTACGGTGGAAGTCCCTCACCAGGGCAGGTGCATGGACGTTTTCTGCGGGTTCCCAGGAGATGTCTTCAATACCGTAGCCCTTCCACTTGACCTTGTATTGTAGCTTGTGCCGGAATAAACGACTGTCAAGGATCTTCTCCACTTCGTACTCCAGGCAGTCATTGACGATGACCGGAGGCGGCGGAGGCGGGGCACGTCGACCTGGGATAGGGTCATCCGGGGCGGGCAAAAGCTTGACCACATTGAAGACCGGGTGTAGGCGCCGCATGCTGGTGAGTAGCCGGAGCCTGTAGACCAGCGGTCCTACCTGACGCTCGACTACATACGGCCCCAGTTGTCGGTGTGAGAGCTTTTGGGATGGCCTAGTGGTTGCAATGTTGGAGGCATCCAAGTAGACTCGGTCTCCGGGCTTGTACTGGGGGGTCGGTGAGCGTCCTCGGTTGTAATAGCAGGCCATGTCGTTCTTGGCCTTGGCCAGGGCTGCCTCTGCCTCCTCCTGTGCCTTCCGCATATGGTCGATGAACTTGTTGACCAACTCGTTCTCCGACTGCCGTGCATGCAGTTTGAAGCCCATCCGGGGGTGTCTGCCGGTGTCTAGGAAGAATGGGGAGTGCTGCGTGGAGGCGTGGACGCGGTTATTGTACTGGAACTCGGCCTCCGGGAGGAGCTCGTCCTAGTCGTCCTGACGCTCATTGCAGAAGAGCCAGAGGTACTGTTCCAGTTCCTGGTTAACGTTCAGTCTGGCCGTCGGACTGCAGGTGGTAGGCGGTAGAAGTGTGGAGCTTGACATGCAGGAGACGATAGAGCTCCCAAGTGAAGTCTGCCACAAACTGGGAGCCCTGGTCGGAGACGTAGGCGTTGAAGAGGCCGTGAAGCTTCCAGACGTTCTTCCGGTACAGGTTGGCTGTGCCCATTGCGGAGCAGGTTGTGTGTGTCGGAATGAAGTGAGCTCGCTTTCCATACAGGTCGACCATGACCATCACTGCGTCGTATCCGTGCACGTCTGGAAGCTCCACGATGAAGTCGACGGAGGCCACACTCCAGCGTGCCGCAGGTGTAGGGAGGGAATGCAGATGACCTGTTGGAGGGCGCCGGTGTGGTTTTGTCCAGAGGCAGAGGTCGCAGGTGCTGGTGTAGGAGCCGATGTAGCGGGACATCTGCAGCCACCAGTAGTTCCACGAGACCAGCTCCAGCGTTTTCCACCTACTGGGGTGCCCCGTGACATGGGAGTCATGGTGCTGCTCGACAATGCGCCGGCGGAGCTCTGGGTTGTTGGGCATGTATATCTGCCCGCGGAAGGTGAGGAGGCCATCCTGCAGGCCCCACTCATCCGTGCGTACCGACTTTGTACCAGAGGGGCGCCCCGAACGTAGCGCTAGGGTGGCTTTGGCAGCCGAGTCTTCCTGTAGACCTTCCCAGTTTTCCTGACGTATGTCTCGGAGAATGTTGACCTCGTCTCCCTGTACGGCTACCCCTTCCAAAGCATGAATGGCAAACAGCTCCGAGCGGAGGAGGGTGATGTTATTGTTATCCCCTGCACCGGAGCCGTGGTCCGCGTGCCTGGAGAGGGCGTTGGGCCTCCCCATGCTCCGGCCCGGCTTGTGGTGCAGCGTGAAGTTGAAGTTGGCGAAGTACAAGAACCACCGGGCCTGGCGACGGTTCAGCTTCTTGGCTGTCCGGAAGTGTTCCAGGTTCTTGTGGTTTGTCCAGACTTCGAACTTGTGGCGGGCCCCCTCGAGGAAGTGGCGCCACTCCTCCAGCGACCGGATGATTGCGAGCATCTCCTTGTCGTGGATTTCGTAATTTCGTTCCACGGCATTGAGGCTCTTGGAGTAGAAGGCAACGGAGTGCCACTTACCATCCTTCGGGGACTGCTGGGATAGGACTGCACCGGTTGCGAAGTCGGAACTATTGGCCTTGACGCGGAAGGATTGGTTGTCATCCAGGAAGAGCAGGACAGGCTTGGACGTGATGGCAGACTTGAGGGCGTTGAAGGCCCGCTGCTCTGCGTTGCCCCAGGTCCAAGCAACGTCCTTCCCAGTGAGGTCAAAGAGGGGACGTGCGTGGTGGGAGAAGTCCTGGATGAAGCGCCGGTAGAAGTTCGTGAACCCCAGGAAGGCTTGTACTTCCTTCTTGCTCCGGGGCTCCGGCCACTGCATCACACCAGCCACCTTCACCGGGTTCATCTCCGCCATGCCGTGAGAGATGATAAGTCCGAGATACTCAATGCGCATCTGCTCAAACTTGCATTTCTCCGGCTTGAGGTACAACTGGTGCTGGCGGAGACGGTCCAGGACGATCCACGTGATCCGACGATGCTCTTCTAGCATCTTGGTATAGATGAGGATGTCATCGAGATACACACAGACTACTCCGTCTGCAATCAGGTCCCGGAAAATGTCGTTCATCATGGTCTGGAAGGTGGCAGGGCTGTTGGTGAGTCCAAAGAACATCACTAGAGGTTCGAACAGCCCGCGGTTGGTCCGGAATGTGGCCTTCCACTCATCTCCCTCCTGGATGCACACGTTGTTGTAGCCCCACCGGACGTCCAACTTTGTGAAGTAGTGGGCACCCCGGAGGTTGTTGATCAGTTCTGAGATGAGAAGGAGTGGGTAGCGGTTCTTGACGGTCATCGCGTTGAGTACTCGATAGTCTTGGACCAACTGGAGGGAGCCATCCTTCTTCTTGATGAAAAACACTGGAGAGGCCATCAGAGACTTTGAGGGGCGAATTCGTCCGGACTCCAGATTCTCCCGGAGGAACGTGTCAAGCTCGTCCTGCTCCTTGGGTGCGAGCGGATAAACCTTGCAGTTGGCTGGCTTCGAGTCCGGCAGGAGCTTGATGGCGTGGTCCCACTGCTTGCGCTCCGGGAGGGAGTCAAACGAGGCCTTAGAAAAAACGTCCTCGAAGTTGTGCAAATGGTTGGGGACCGCATCCCGGAACGCCCGGAGCGGGGCGTTGGCTGCAAAGGCCTGGGCCAGCCATTGAGAGGTGGTTTGGCTGGCCCGGATCTCCTCCGCCGCTGGCGGAGGTCGTAGCGTGGTGGTGTAGATGCGGTCTCCTACCTCGATGGCTTCGTCTGGAAGCTCCGGATCCTGTGCGGGTAGGAACTCTCCTTTGCGTCCCTCTTCCTGACTGGGGTTTCCCCCGTCGTGCCTGTTGTCCTTGTAGAGGGCCTCCCTACGAGGGAACGCCAGAGGCGGGGGATCCAGCAGGTCAAGATCAGCAAAGGGGAGGTGACCTATGCGGCACGCCCTGATAGCTGTGCATTCCCGCATAGCGGTGCGCTGCTCCTTCTTCACTTCCTCTGCGCAGGTCACGCAGCGCCATGGGCACCGGCTCATGCTCACCTCCCAGGTAGTCCAGTCAATCTCTGGGTTGTGCTCCTGGAGCCACGGGAATCCCAGTATCATGTCCTGTTTACCGATGCCCGTGACAGCAAAGGTAGTGTGCTCCGCATGGGACCAGTAGCAAAGAACCAGGTCCACCACGGACTTGATAGACCCCGCTTTGTTGCGGGTACTGTCAACATTGTATACCGGGATCGGAGCAAGCAGGGGTCGAGTAGTGAGCTGATGCCGTTCTACGTAGCTGGTGTCCACGAAGAGTCCGGTGGCTCCGGAGTCTAGGAGGGCCGACACGCTCCGGGTCTGTTGCGTGTCGGTTGTCTCAATTTCCACGTTCATCCAGAGCGAGTTAGGTGACGGAGTGGAGGCAATTACGTAGCGACGGGGGAGGCGGCGCTCCCAGGCGGGGAGGCGTGTTCGGGCAGGTGTCGGAGAGGGCTGAGGGGGTTTGTTGGGTATGACAGGAGTAGTGCTTACGGTCAGAGAGCTATTGGCAGAGACTGTATTGACTTCTTCTACCGACAGACATGCGAACCTGTTAGCACTAAGCAGTGGGGGTGTACTGGTCACCCGCCGCGCCCCTGAAAATCCTCACTCTGCTCCTCCTGGCCTTCCAAGACGTGAGCGTCTTTTGATGCCTCCTCCAGGATGGGGGTATCCGGAGAGGGCACTCCAGCAATGTCCCGGGCTGCCAGGAGCTGCATGAGTAGCTCTTCTTGCTCCTTCGGGGAGAGGTAGCGCACCTCGAGACCCCTGGGGCAGTGGCGCGCAAAATGGCCCTGCGTGCCGCAGCGTTGGCATGAAAAGGGGAGCAGGGCGCGCTGTCGGGAGGCGTCCACATCCATTGGCGTGCCTGGAGGTAGTGCCGGGATTGTCGGGGGCGCGACCATTGCCATGGGTGGTGCCGGAATTGGGAACCTGCGGGGAAACGTCGCGGGGGGTCACGTCGGGGGCACAGGGTGCATAGGCTTGCGGAGGTTGCGCTTGAGCTCCATGAGCTGCCATTGCTCCTGGGCCACCCGGTACCATGCGAGGACCTGGTTGTCGGCCGGTCGACTCTCCACAAGGTTGTCGATGCGCTCCATCAGGGTTGGATGGAGCCCTTCCTGAAAGGTGAGGCAGAGCTGCAGGCCGTCAGGGTACTCAGCCTGCTCGACCAATGCACAGAATGAGTCGATGTACTCATCCAGCGAGCGTTTTCCTTGGCCGTACTGCTCCCTATCCCTCAGGATCAGCACGGTGCTTTTGGCAGAGTTCTGGGGGAAGAACTCGTCCTGGAACTCCTGTTCAAACTCGGCCCAGTCCGTAAAGCTTGTGACGCCTCCGGGGCGTCAGAAAACCCTCAGCGCATAGGTGGCCGCTCGTCCCAACTTCATGTAGGACAAGACCCACGTGATTTTCAGCTCGTCAGATATGAAATTGTCGCCACAGAGCTGGAGATAGGTGGCACACAACTGGAGGAAGCGTTCCCTGGACATGTGGTTGCCGTTATAGGCATCGGGGGTCGCCGGGCACGGGATGTTGAAGCGCTCCTATGCTGGGATGGGGGATTGCGTGGTGCGTGGGTGCTGCACCGGCGGAGTAGGCGGCGGAGGGTTAGGTGCCGCCAGGGCGAGGCATTTGAGGAGGGTACGGAGAGAGTCGGAGATGGTGTCGGTGGTTTGTCGGAGGTGGGTGAGTTTGGCGGAGTGCTGGGTAAGGGAGGCTTGGGTGAGTTGCACCTGCGTTTCTAGGTGGAGCAAGCGGGTCCAGGCTTCCTCGCCGGAGGTGGCGGCGTCCAGGAGCACTTCTGGAGCGGCGGGCTGAGACATAGACAAGGCAGTGCTTAAAACCGGTGGGGGAGCGATGAATAGGAGCCAAGAGGTGTTTGGTGGCTATAAGGGGCTACCAGACCGGAAGTAAGAGACTTGTTCTGCTGTAAGGGCGACCTCCGGAGGTTGCGGCTAAGTCACACAACTGGCAGAGGGAAATCCGAAGTGTATTAGGAGCAGTACATACAACAGGGAAATAACTAATCACCTGGCAGAGAGAAATCCAAAGAGAACAAGTCTAAGGATTCCTCTGCTGTGGCGTGGCGCATCAGTGTGGGGGCAGAGGCGTGAGAATGGCTGTACAGTACTGGGCGAGTCTCTCTGGAGATCTCCGGAGACCCCCGGAGAACTCTGGGGTGGCCAAAAAAGGAAGTCCAAAAGGAAGTCCCCTGACACCAATGCTCAGCTGGAATAGGCAAAGGATGAAGTTGTCTCATGGAAGGCTGACAACAAGGTTTAGTTCAAAGGCAGAGATCACAGGTAGAGGTGTAAGAGCCAATATACCGTGACATTTAAGGCCACCAGTAATTCTGAGAAACCAGTTCCAGTGTCTTCTACCTGCCAGGATGGCCTGCAATTCGAGAATTGTGATGCTGCTTGACAATCTGCCTCTGGAGGTCACGTAGATTGGGTATATAAATGTGTCCTCGGAAGGTGAGAAGACCATTCTCCAAAGACCACTTGTCAGTGCAAACTGATTTCACTCCAGCTCTCTTCCGTGCAAGCAAGGCCAGAGCAGCCTTGGCTACTAGGTCTTCTTGAGCGCCCTCTTGGTTACCTTGGCTGATGTCTTGAAGGATGCTTGCTTCTTCTCCCTGGCCAACTACACTTTCTAGAGCATGGATAGCAAAGAGCTCTGGCTTCAGAAGTACAATATTATCATTGTCACTAGCTCTACAACCATGATCAGCTTGCCTAGAAAGTGCATCTGGCTTGCCCATGCTTTGCCCAGGTTTGTGATGCAATGAAAAGTCAAAGTTGGCCAGATACAAGGACCATTGAGCCTGTCAGCGGTTAAGTTTCTTGGCCGTCCAAAAGTACTCTAAGTTCTTGTGATCAGTCCACACCTCAAACTTATGCCTGGCACCTTCAAGGAAATGTTGCCACTCCTCAAATGACCGAATAATAGCCAACATCTCCTTGTTATGGATTTCATAATTGCACTCCATGGCATTGAGACTCTTGGAGTAGAAAGCCACAGGATGCCACTTATCGTCCTCCTTTGACTGCTGAGAGAGGACGGCTCCAGTAGCAAAATCTGAGCTATTGGCTTCCACTCAGAAGGGAGAGTCATTATCTGGGAATAGGAGGACAGGCTTTGAAGTGACTGCCTGTTTGAGAGCATCAAAGGCAGTCTGCTGTACCACATCCCAGTGCCAAGGAGTGTCCTTAGTGGTGAGATCAAAGAGGGGCCGGGCATGGTGTGAGAGATCCTGAATGAACCTCCAGTAGAAGTTGGTGAAGCCCAGGAAGGCCTGAACCTCCTTCTTGTTCTTGGGCTCTGGCTACTCTGCCACACCAGCCACTTTGACTAGGTCCATCTCAGCCATTCCATGGGAAATGATCAGTCCAAGGTATTCAACCTTGGTCTGCTCAAATTCACACTTCTCTGGCTTGAAATAGAGCTGGTATTGGCGGAGACGTTCCAGCACGATGTGTGTAATCCGACGATGCTCCTCTAAAGTCTTGGTATAGATGAGGATATCATCAAAATATACACACACAACACTCTCCGCTATAAGGTCTTGGAAGATGTCGTTCATCATGGTCTGGAAGGTGGTCGGGCTATTAGTAAGACCAAAGAACATCACCAGAGGTTCAAAGAGTCTGTGATTTGTTCAGAACGCTGCCTTCCACTCATCACCTTCTTTGATGTGCACATTGTTGTAGCCCCAGCGGACATCCAACTTGGTGAAATAGCACGCACCTTGGAGGTTGACAAGCTCTGAAATGAGTGGTAAGGGGTAGCAATTCTTCACAGTCATCGCATTCAAAACTTGATAGTCTTGAACCAGACGTAGAGAACCATCCTTCTTCTTAATAAAAAAGACTGTGTAAGGGCAACCTCCGGAAGTTGCAGCTAAGTCACACAACTAGCAGAGGGAAATCCAAAGTTTATTAGAGGCATTAAATACAACAAGGAAATAACTAATCACCTAGCAGAGGGAAATCTGAAGAGAACAAGTCTAAGGATCCCTCTGCCATGGCATAGCGCATCAGTACGGGGGCGGAGGCATGAGAACGGCTGTACAGTACTTCTCCGGTGGCATGGGAGCATCTCAGAAAAGTCCGACAAAGGGTGAGTCACCCTGGAGACCTCCGGGGACCGCTGGAGAACTCCAGGGTGGCTGAAAAAGGAAGTCCCCTGACATCACTCCTCCCTTAGAGTGCGGCGTCTTGACGCACCAGGTAGAACAAGTTGCGGATCACGTGGTTGACTGGGGAGATGGGGTAGATGCCTCAGATTGCGCGGGGAGCCTTGGGGTGACTGCAGTGGAAGTCCTTCACCAGGGCAGGCACGTGAATGTTTTCGTGAGTTCTCAAGAGTTGTCTTCAATACCGTAGCCCTTCTACTTGACCTTGTATTGTAGCTTGTGCTGGAATGAACAACTGTCAAGGACCTTCTCTACTTCGTACTCCGGGTGGTTGTCCACAATGACTGGAGGCGGCGGAGGCAGGGCACATCGACCAGGGATAGGATCATCCGAGGCGGGCAAAAGCTTGACCATGTTGAAGACTGGGTGGAGGCGCCACATGCTAGTGGGCAGCCAGATCCTGTAAGCCAGCGGTCCTACCTGGCGTTCAACCACATACGGCCCCAGCTGTCGGTGCGAGAGCTTCTGGGAGGGCCTAGTGATCGTGATGTCAGAGGTGTCCAGGTAGACTCGGTCTCCGGGCTTGTACAGGAGGGCCAGCAAACGTCCTTGATCGTAGTAGCGGGCCATGTTGTCCTTAGCTTTAGTCAGGGCAGCCTCTGCCTCCTCCTGTGCCTTCTGCATACGGTCAACAAACTCGTTGATGGACTTGTTTTCCGACTGTTGTGCACGTGGTTTGAAGCCCATCTGGGGGTGCCTGCCAGTGTCCAGGAAGAACGGGGAATGCTGCATGGAGGCGTGGATGCGGTTATTATACTGGAACTCGGCCTCCAGGAGAAGCTTGTCCCACTTGTCTTGTCACTCATTGCAGAATAACCAAAGGTACTGCTCTAGCTCCTGGTTGACATGTTTGGTCTGGCTGTCGAACTGCAGGTGGTAGGCGGTGGAAGTGTGGAGCTTGATGTGCAGGAGGCAATAAAGCTCCTGAGTGAAGTCCGCCACAAACCGGGGGCTCCGGTCGGATACGTAGGTGTCAGAGAGGCTGTGGCACTTCCAGACGTTCTTCTGGTACAGGTTGGCTGCGCCCATTGCTGAGTAGGTCATGCGTGTTGGAATGAAGTGAGCCCGCTTGCCATACAGGTCAACCACGACCATGACTGCATTGTATCTGTGCATGTCTGGGAGCTCCACAATGAAGTCAATGGAGGCTATGCTCCAGCGTGCTGCAGGCGTGAGGAGGGACTGTAGTTGACCCGTCGGTAGACGCCAGTGGAGTTTTGTCCAGAGGCAGAGGTCGCAGGTGCTGGTGTAGGAGCCTATGTAGCGGGACATCTGCGGCCACCAGTAGTTCCATGAGACAAGTTCCAACGTTTTCCACCTACCAGGGTGCCCTGCGACATGGGAGTCATGGTGCTGCTTGACAATGCACCGGCAAAGGTCTGGGTCGTTGGGCACGTATATCTGCCCATGGAAGGTGAGGAGGCCATCCTGCAGGCCCCACTTGTCCATGCGTACTGACTTTGTACCGGAGGGGCATCCTAAACATAGCGCTAGCACGGCTCTGGCGACCAAATCTTCCTGCAGACCTTCTTGGTTTCCCCAATGTATGTCCTGGAGAATGTTGACCTCATCCCCCTGTACGGCTACCCCTTCCAAGGCACGGATGGCAAACAACTCCAGGCAGAGGAGGGTGATGTTATCGTTGTCCCCCGCACTGAAGCTGTGGTCAGCATGCTGGGAGAGGGTGTCGGGCTTCTCCATGCTATGGCCTGGCTTGTGGTGCAGCGTGAAGTCGGAGTTGGCGAGGTACAGAGACCACCGGGCCTGGCAACGGTTCAGTTTTTTGGCTGTCCGGAAGTGTTCCAGGTTCTTGTGGTCTGTCCAGACTTCAAACTTATGGCGGGCCCCCTCAAGAAAGTGGCGCCACTTCTCCAGCGACTAGATGATCATGAGCATTTCCTTGTTGTGGATCTTGTAATTTTGTTCTACGGCATTGAGGCTCTTGGAGTAGAAGGCAATGGGGTGCCACTTACCATCCTCCAGGGACTGCTGGGAGAGGACTGCACCGGTTGCGAAGTCAGAACTGTCAGCCTTGACGCAAAAGGGTTGGTTGTTGTTTGGGAAGAGCAGAACGGGCTTGGACATAATAGCGAACTTGAGGGTGTCAAAAGCCTGCTGCTCCGCGTTGCCCCAGGTCTAGGCAATGTCCTTTCCAGTGAGGTTAAAGAGGGGGTGTGCGTGATGGGTGAAGTCCTGGATGAAGCGCCGGTAGAAGTTGGTGAACCCTAGGAAGGCTTGCACTTCCTTCTTGCTCCAGGGCTCTGGCTACTGCGTGACGCCAGCCACCTTCACTGGGTCCATCTCCGCCATACCATGAGAGATGATGAGTCTGAGGTATTCAATATGGGTCTGCTTGAACTCACACTTCTCCGGCTTGAGGTACAGCTGGTGCTGGCGGAGGCGATCCAGGACAATCTGCGTGATCCAACGATGCTCTTCTAGCATCTTGGTATAGATGAGGATGTCGTCGAGATACACACAGACCACTCTGTCCGTGATCAGGTCCCGGAAGATGTCGTTCATCATGGTCTGAAAGGTGGCAGGGCTGTTGGTGAGTCCAAAGAACATCACCAGGGGTTCAAACAGCCCACAGTTGGTCTGAAACGCTGCCTTCTACTCATCTCCCTCCTGGATGTGCACGTTGTTGTAGCCCCACTGGACATCCAACTTCGTGAAGTAGTGCGCATCCTGGAGGTTGTTGATCAGCTCAGAGATGAGGGGGAGTGGGTAGTGGTTCTTGACAGTCATCATGTTGAGCACACAATAGTCTTGGACCAACTGGAGGGAGCCATCCTTTTTCTTGATAAAAAACACTGGAGAGGCCATTGGGGACTTTGAGGGGCGGATTTGTCCCAACTCCAGGTTTTCTTGGAGGAACACGTCAAGCTCATCCTGCTCCTTGGGTGCAAGTGGATAAACCTTGCAGTTGGCTGGCTTTGAGTCCAGTAGGAGCTCGATGGCGTGGTCCCACTGCTTGCGCTCTGGGAGGGAGTCAAATGAGGCCTTGGAGAAGACGTCCTCAAAGTCATGCAGATAGTCGGGGACCGCATCTCAGAATGCTCAGGGCTAAGTATTGGCTGCAAAGGCCTGGGTCAACCGTTGGGAAGTGGTCTAACTGGCCCGGATCTCCTCCACCAGCGGCGGTGGTCGCAGCGTGGCGGTGTAGATGCGGTCTCCTACCTTGATGGCTTTGTCCAGAAGCTCCGGGTCCCGCGTGAGTAGGAACTCCCCTTCATGTCCCTCTTTCTGGCTAGAATTTCCTCCGCTGTGTCTGTCGTCCTTGTAGAGGGCCTCTCTATGAGGGAACGCCAGAGGCAGGGGGTCCAGCAGGTTGAGATCAGCAAAGGGAAGGTGCCCTACACAGCACGCCCTAATAGCTGCACATTCCCATATAGCGGTGCACCGCTCCTTCTTCACTTCTTCTGCGCAGGTCACGCAATACTGGAGGCATCAGCTCATGCTCACTTCCCTGGTAGTCCAGTCAATCTCCGGGTTGTGCTCCCGGAGCCACGGGAATCCCAGGATCATGTCCTGCTTACCAAGGCTAGTAACGGCAAAGGTGGTGCGCTCCCCATGGGACTGATAGTGGAGAACAAGGTCCACCATGGACTGGATGGACCCCGCTTTATTGTGGGTACCGTCGACATTGTATACTGGGATCGGGGCAAGCAGAGGCCAAGTGGTGAGCTGATGCCGTTCTATGTAGCTGGTGTCCACAAAAAGCCCTGTGGCTCCGGAGTCCAGGAGAGCCGACACGCTCCGGGTCTGTTGTGTGTCAGTTGTCTCAATTTCCACTGTCATCTGGAGCAAATTAGATGACAGAGTGGAGGCAACTACATAGCAACGGAGGAGGCGGTGCTCCCAGGCAGGGAGGCGTGTTTGGGTAGGCATTGGAGAGGGCTGAGCGGGTTTGTTGGGTATGACAGGGGTGGTGCTTATGGTTGGGGAGCTGTCGGCAGAGACTGTATTGACTTCTTCTACTAACAAACATGTGAACCTGTTAGCACTAAGCGGCGGAGGTGTACTGGTCACCCACCGCACTCCTAAAAACTCTCCTTCTGTTTCTCCTGACCCTCCAAAGCAGAGGAGTTCTTCTGTGCCTCCTCCGGGATGAGGATGTCTGAAGAGGATGCGCTGGCTGCGTCCCGGGCTGCCAGGAGCTGCATAAGTAGCTCCTCTTGCTCCTCCAGGGAGGGGTAGCACACCTCAAGACCCCTGGGGCAATGACGTGCAAAGTGGCTCTGCATGCCACAGCATCGGCATGAAAAGAGGAGCGGAGCGCACTGTCAGGAGGCATCCACGTCCATTAGAGTGCCAGGAGGTAGCGCTGAAAGCGCCAGTGGTGCAACCGTTGCCATGGGTGCCGCCGAGGGCGGGAACCTGTGGGGGAACGTGGTGAGCGGTTGCATAGCCTGCGTGGGGTGCGCAGGCTTGCAGAAGTTCTGCTTGAGTTCCAGGAGCTGCCATTGCTTCCAATGCTAAAACCTGGTCGTCGGCCGGTCGTTCCTCCGCAAGGTTGTCGATGCGCTCCATCAGGGTTGGATGGAGCCCTTTCCAGAAAGTGAGGCAAAGTTGCAGGCCATCGGGGTACTTGGCCTGCTTGACCAGTGCGCAGAACAAGTTGATGTACTTGTCCAGTGAGTGTTTCCCTTGGCCGTACTGATCCCTGTCTCTTAGGATCAGCATGGCAGTTTTGGTGGGGTTCCAGAGAAAGAACTTGTCCTGGAACTCCTGTTCAAATTTGGCCCAGTCCGCAAAACTAGCGACGCCGCCAGGTGTTGGAAAACCCTCAGCGCGTAGGTGGCCGCTCGTCCCGATTTCATGTAGGACAAGACTCACGCAATCTTCAGCTCGTCGGATACAAAATTGTCGCCACAGAGCTGGAGATAGGTAGTGCATGATTGGAGGAAGCGTTCCTCAGACGTGTGGTCGCCGTTGTAAGTGTCGGGGGTTGCTGGGCATGGGATATTGGAGTGCTCCTGTGCTGGAATGAGTGATTGCGCAGCATGCGGGTGCTGCGCCAGCGGAATAGGCAGCGGGGGGTTAGGTGCCGCCGGGGTAAGGCATTCGAGGAGAGTGCGGAGAGAGTCAAAGATGGTGTCGGTGGTTTCACGGAGATGGGTGAGTTTGGCGGTGTGTTGAGTGAGGGAGGCTTGGGTGAGTTGCACCTGCGTTTCTAGGTGGAGTAGGCAGGTCCAGGCTTCTTCGCCGGAGTCTGTGGCGTCCAGGAGCGCTTCTAAAGCGGCAAGCTGAGACATAGACAAGGCAGTGCTTAAAACCGGTGGAGGAGCGACGTATAGGAGCCAGAAGATATTTGGCGGCTACAAGAAGCTACTAGACCGGGATTAAGAGACTTGTTCTGCTGTAAGAGCGACCTCTGGGAGTTGTGGCTAAGTCATACAACTAGCAGAGGGAAATCCAAAGTTTATTAGAGGCATTAAATACAACAGGGAAATAACTAATCACCTAGCAGAGGAAAATCCAAAGAGAACAAGTCTAAGGATCCCTTTGCCATGGCATGGCGCATCAGTACAGGGGCGGAGGCATGAGAACAGCTGTACAGTACTTCTCTGGTGGCATGGGAGCATTCCAGAGAAGTCCGGCAGGTTGCTCCGGAGATCTCCGGGGACCGCTGGAGAACTCTGGGGTGGCCAAAGAAGGAAGTCCCCAAAAAAGAAAGTCCCCTGACAGACTGGGGAGGCCATTGGGGACTTTGAGGGATGGATGCAACCAGAATCTAAATTATCCTACAAGAAGGCATTAAGCTCATTCTGTTCTTGGAGAGAGAGAGGATAGACCTTGCAGCTAGAGAGCTCAGCATTGGGTGTGAGCTCAATAGCATAGTCCCACTGCTTGCACTCTGGCAGGGAGTCAAATGACGCCTTAGAGAAAACATCCTCAAAGTCTTGCAAGTGATGAGGAACTGCATTCTGGAATGACTTGGGACCAGAGTTAGTAGCAAAAGCCTGAGCTAGCCGCTGGGAAGTAGTTTGGCTAGCTTTAATCTCTGCCACAGTTGGGGGAGGTTGTAAAGTAGTTGCATAAATCCTATCACCTGTTTCAATGGCCTCATCTGGAGACTCTGAGTCAAGAGCACACACAAATTCACCCTCACATTCATCTTCCATCTAGGCTTCACTCACTACACTTCAAACGTCCTCATAGAGGGCCTTTTTATAAGAGAACGCCAAGGAAGGAGGATCCAGTAGGTCAAGGTCTGCAAAGGGGAGGTGTTCAACTTGGCAAGCACATATAGCAGCGCGCTCACGGACTGAGGCTCTACGCTCCTCTTTAATCTCCTTGGCACATATAGAACACTGTTGGGGGCAGCAGCAGCTCATACTCACTTTACCCTTGGCCCAGTCAATTTCAGGGTTGTGGTCACATAGCCAGGAGAATCCAAGTATTATGTCCTGCTTCTCTAGGCTGGTGACCGCAAAGACAGCATGCTCAAAATGAGTCTGGTAACGAAGAACTAAATCCACCACCAAGCGGATGGATCCAGCTTTGTTGAGTGTACCATCAATGTTATAGACATAGTGAGTATCAAGGAAGAGTCCAGTGGCACCACTGTCCAGAAGAGCTACAACGCTCTGAGTCTGCTGAGTGTCAGTTGTCTCAATCTCTATATTGAGACACAGAGAGTTAGGAGAGGAAGTGGAGGCAACAACATAGCAGCGAGGAAGGCATCATTCCCAAGCTGGGACACATGAGTATTGGATAGAAGGAGGAGGAGAAGAGGTTTCAGCTGAGGCCTTAACCAAGGGGGTATTTTGTATGTCAGAGAGGGTGCTTACAGTTTCAGCCAAAGAATCATTGATAGAGGGCAATATTGATGTGAAATGTAGGGTTTGTTGAACTAATCAGAGGGACTCTAATCAGTGTAGACAACTAAACTTTACTTTCGCGAGTTTTGTGGGGCTATGACATAGAAACTAACACTTGTAATGAAGTTGTAATGGTTTTTGTAGTTTTAGTTTATTATTATAATGAACCGAAGTAGTTCATAATATAAATGGTCTCTAAAAAGATACCAAAAAGCGACCCTAGTAAAGTCAACTAAATGATAGGCTTAAGTAGTCCACTCCCTGGGGACCCCGAGTCACACAAATGGTTTGTTCACTAGATTAACAAAGTTCAAGCTTTAATTTGAGCGAACTTAGTTCACACAAATGTAGGCAATAAGCTTTATTAAAGCTGGTCTGAAGTATTTTACTGATTAGCCTAAGTAGTCCACTCTCTAGGGACCCCAAGCTGCACAGTATTTCCTTAGCTGGGTCCCCCTTTTTCTTGTCCTATTTATACCCCTTTCCCTGTGCACGGACCATGCGTGATTGGCATGTCCACAGACCTCCTATTGGTCCAGGTATAGGCTAAAGTTTGAGCCATCCGGAGGTCAATTCAATAAAATTTACTGAATTGAAGTTTTTGCTCCGGCAGCCGGTTTCAGGCTATTTCCGGCCTTTGATTTCTGCGTTTCTGTCATCCGGGACCCGCTAAGGGTCCTTCCGTTGTATCCGTGCAGTTTTGGGGAGTTCAGAGGTACCCAGGGGGGCGGGATAGCACTATAATTGAGTGCTGTAGAGCTCCGGGAAAGAAAGTCATGAAGGTTTGATGGAATTGATGCGCTGATTGCCAATTGTGATCCGAGATTAGATAGTCTATCTTTAGCCTAATCTAATCCTGATCCAAGACCCGACTAATCTTATCAAATCAATCTGATGATCTGACCGGATCACTCCATGATATCATTAAATGATGGCTGCCAAGTGCCACAAGCTATTTTCATCTCTGGATCATTCCATGATTAAATCAGCACAGCCACTCCTTGGTTATCATTCCTATCAATATCTAACTCCGTTTCATCACTGATTGATTGATGGAAGCCCTTGGCTATCATTTCTCATCAACAAATCGTTGACTTTCAAAGATAGGCCTATATCTCGACCATCTGTGCTTCAATTTAGATGTTTGGACCAGTTTTAGAATTGTTGGGAAGCGCGGAATACTATGGTATGTACAGCCTACAGGTTTTGGCTGTGGAACATGCTTGCTTATAGGTTTCAGCAGTTTTATGCATGTTTTTAATGTTTTCCTTTGTACCTAGTTAAACATAATATATTTCTTATGTCTTTCTGTCACGGCGGGCCGCCGTATCAATATATTGGAAGATTCTACTGGTAGGCATGCAAACTGACTAGCACCAGGCGGCAGAGGCGTACAACTCATCCATTGCTCTACTGAAAACCCTCCCCTGTAGAACCTAAGGACTTATCCAAAGGTTCTACTACAGCCTCCACAGGAGCCATGGACTTATCCAAAGGTTCTGCTTCAATCTGTGCATCTGGGGAAGGGTTTCCCTGAGCATCTTTAGCAGCCAGGAGCTGGAGAAGGAGCTCTTTTTGCTCTAAGGCTGAGAGATAGCGTACCTCTAACTCCTGAAGGCAATATTGAGCAAAGTAACCAGGCTTTTCATAGCGACGACAGAGGAGAGGAAGAGAGGAGCGTTGGCAAGAGGCGTCAACGTCCATGGGGACTCCTAAAGGGAGAGGACATGCAGCAGGTACCTGAGCTGGGGCTGGAGTGCGAAATGGAAAAGAAGGTTGGATGGGAGAACAAGCAGGTAAAGGTACATGTGAAGCAGAATGAGAGGTAGTTCCTTGGTGGAGCTCACGCCTTAACTCCATGAGCTGCTACTGGTCGTGTGCTACCTGATACCAGGACTCAATACGTGCATTGTCAGGTTGTTCTTTGGCCATACTGTTGATCCAATCCATGAGAAAGGAGAGGAGGCCATCTCAGAAGGTGAGACAGAGTTGAAGACCATCTGGATAGCAGGCTTGCTCAACAAGAGCTTGGAAGGAGTCAATGTACTCATCTAGGGTCTGCTTCCCCTGTCCATATCGATGAGAGTCTTGGAGAGTAAAAGCTGCCACCTTAGCAGGGTCCAAGGAAAAGAACTTGGTTTGAAACTCCTTCTCAAACTGATCCCAGCTTTCAAAGCTCTCTACTCCTCCAAGACATCAAAAAACTCGTAGCACATATATTGAAACTTGTCCAGACTTCATGTAGGAAAGAACCCAGGCAATTTTGAGAGCGTCAGAAGGAAAGGCTTCACCACTGAGCTGCAGATAGGTGATATATGACTGTAAAAATTGCTCGCTCATGGCTCGTTCACCATTGAATGCATCTGGGAGTGCTGGACAAGGAATATTGGTATGAACAGGGGGAAAGGCCCCAGAGCAAGGGACTGGAGGGGTGTCAGCCTTAACTGGAGGTGCCTGGGGAGGAGTAGGAGAGAGAGGGAGGTGCTCTAAGAGGGCCTGAAGGGAATGAGAGATAGTGTCTGTGGCCTGATGTAATCCAGTAAGTTCGGTGGTGTGAAGGATGAGAGAAGCTTGAGTGGTCTGCACCTGAGTCTCTAGAGCAAGCAAGCAACTCCAGAAATTATCCTGATGGGCAGAAGCGTCCAAGGGAGCATCTGAGGGAGCTGGTTGGGTCATAGAAGCAACAGAGAAGCAGAGGTAATCCAGTGGAAGAGTGATCTAAGAGGACAAGAGAGGGCTCAAGCAGGCTAAAGGGGGCTCCCAGACCAAAATGTAGAGACTTGTTCTGCTGTAAGGGCAACCTCTAGAGGCTATGGCTCAGTCACACAGCTGGCAGAGGGATATCCAAAGTATATATGAGTAATACAACCATAACTACTCATCTGGCAGAGGGATATCTAAAGAGAACAAGTCTAGGGATTCTCTATGCCAGGAGTGACACTTCCAAGGCTCTAGAAGCATGGGAAGCAACTGTACAGCATGACAAAAGCCACAAGAAATTTTTTAATCTAAAAAAGGAAAAATCTCTGAAAATAATCAAAAACTTGGAAATTGCTATTGCCAGAGGTCATGCACATGTCTCATGTAACTTGCTTAGTAATTTGGAGGCTAGCCTTGAGATGACTAAGCCTCTGGATGCTTACTAAGCCTCTGGAAGCATTGGCTACACTTGTTTCAATAATAACTAAAGAACCAGAGCACCTCAAGGGCTGAGAATAGTACTAATAGATAGTGTTAAAAGAATAGAAGCAGTAAAGTAAAAGAGTGACAGCAGAAATAAGATAGAGGAAGAATGAAGGAATAAGGAGTAAAAGAAGGGAGAAATGAGGAGTCCCCTGACAGCATTTGCTCTGTGAGTCGTATGATAGCTGACAGAACACAGCATCCTTTCATGTTGTGTAGAGAATTTGGTCTCACACTGTGTTCAAAAATGCTCCTTGGACATCTAGGAAAAGAGCAGTCACTACCTTGCCAGCCTGTTATGCATTCTTAATGGTTTGGGTGACAAGATGCATGGCATCAGATGTATTTTGACCAGGGCAACTGCCAAATTATTCAGGAGGGAGCATATCATACTTTTCAGCTAGATATAACAGGTCAGCAGCAACCAATGTGGAGAAGAGTTTACCCATGGTGTTCAGGAGTCCGATGGGGCAGTAGGCCTTTGCCGCGGTGTAATCAGGTTTACCAGGTTTCTGCAAGACCAGTGTAGTTGATTTGAGCCATTTGGGTGGGTACACGTCCAGTATAAAGACTGCTTTGAATAAAACAAAGAGATAGTCAATTAGTGTCTCTGAGCATTTCTTGAAGACAATGTTGGGGATTCCGTTTGGGCCAGGGGCCTTCAGGGGTGGGAGGCCAGCAATTGCTTTATTGATGCAGATCTTGAAAAACAGAGGAGAGTTGTCTAGGAGTTTGGGGTAAGCACATTGGGGAATGGAGGGGAGAGATGGAGGAGGAGAAAAAAAAGACTCAGCCAGGACTTCTGCCTTCTCAGAATTGAGCATCAGCGTGCGGGAGGACCCTCCAATGGTTGTCTTCAGATTGGGTATTCTGTTGCAAGAAAGGTTGTTTGGCTCGCAGATTACATATTTGTTGGTAAGATATATCTGTTGAGCACTGATTGTTTTGAGCCAATCTTTCTAATGATCTTCCTTGGCCTTCCAAATTGCTTCCGACATCTCCTTAGAAAGACGTGCTGCCTCTTGATTTGCAGGATGGTCAGGAATATCACAAAACTTGTAAGCCAGATTGCAAGCACGACGTCTACTTGCTTGCAACTTGGATAGGTCGTCATTCCACCATCTCTTGGAGAAGGGGCAGAGTTTCTTCGTGGGGACTATCTCATTGTTTGCAATTGTTTCTTGTATTACTTTGGTCAGCATGGACACTTTGGAATAGAATGCACTTTTAATAGTAATAGGGGTGGCCGGTGAGGTTAAATCAAGGCAATCTTTGAGAGTGGAGTTAAAAAGTGTCCAATTGGCTGATCTAAAGTCTTTGTATGGGATTGAGGTGGATCAATTGATAGGTAGTTCAATCTCTGTGATAATAAGGAGATGGTCAGTGATTGATGGGCAGAGAGATGCAGAAACATTGTAGATGACAACCAGGTTTTGAGAGGAGTAAGAGCACTAGACGTTATCTGGCTTTGTCCACCTGTTGTGCATGGTTTGAAGGGTTGGAAGTCCTGGAGAGAGAACAAGTTCCATGTCCCATGTGTCTAGGAGGTCAAAGAGTGGTTGTATATGATCTTTGCTGTCATTGAGGTGACGATTGTTGAGTAGCTCTCACAGTGGGTGGTGTCAGTTCAGGTTGCTGAGCCATAGCATATGGTCTTGCACTGAGGGTCTAGCCTCTGTTGGAAATGCCGTTAAGTACGCTGATAATAAAGCTAGAGAGTTGTTGTATCCGCAGTCATTATAGATGTTGAAAATTGATAGGTAGCCACTCATGCCCTTGAATCTGATTGCCGTGACATTTGTGGAAGGGACTGTGAGAGTTATATACACATCTATGGATATACTAGTATTTATTAGTAAGATTAGTTGTGAGCATGAGCTTCCATCCTGGCGGTGATTTGCTGAGTAGATTACTTGCCAGTAAGGGGAAGCTTTAGTGTTGCCAAGGCAATCTAGGAAGGGCTCCTGCAATGCCAGGATATCCCAGTCCACTGGGTTTGCAGTATTGATCATAGCGGCCTGAGCTGTGTCAGATTTCCTAAGATTCTGCTGCCAGATGCGGAGTCTGTGTGGTGCTAGTGGTGAGATTCTATTCATTTACATAAAGCAGAGGTATGGATTGTAACTTCAGTCTTCCCCCTTAGACTTGATTGGTGTGCTGTGAAACCAAAGTTCATAAGGTTACCCAGTTGGCTAGGAGCCCTGCTGCTCGATGGAGTGAAGAAAGGTTCTTGCTGTGAAGAGGAGTGGGGATTCTGCCACCAGGCCTGAGATGAGGGTTCCGGTTCAGGCTCAGATTGTTGGGTAAGGGTGTTGGACAGTTTGGTAGGAATTGGAGGGTGGCGGCGTTTGGGAGGAGCAGTGGCCCAGGTTGAGGGATTGATGGCTGGGAAATATAGCATCTTGTTTTTGGGGAAGCAGGTATCATAGTCTGAGCAGCGTTTGGTGGAAGAAGGGCAGCTACGATTTAAACTTGTGTGAGTAGAGTCATCGCCATATGACATGCATCTGAGAATGGCTAATGAGCAGGAGTTGGTAGTGTGGGAAGTGCTGGTGCAGTGTGCACAGGTTTCATTACCTAAGCAGTTTGCTTAGAAGTGGCTATATTTCTAGCATCTATTGCAGCAGATGGGTTCACGGATGTCTTTCCGGATTGAGACCTGACGGCCACCAATAAATACACGCCCATGGATGAGGTTATTAGCAGTATCAGAGTCACAGTAGGAGATCTTAAGTGAGGCAACCTCTTGTTTAGAGTGTCTGAGCACAGAACATTTAAGCCACTGTGCTGAAATAATAGAGCCATTGGAAAGCGCATTGTTGATCTCAATTGTGCATAGGCAACCAGTGTCTTCTGAGTCAAAGGAGCCAGTGCAGAGGACAAATTGTGCTATAACATTGAATGACTTGGATACAGTGTTAGCATTACTACCAAACAGGGCCTGAAGTGAGGATTCTTTCTGCCTGAAGTATACATGGAATCTGGCAGTGGAGTCAGCAGTATCAAACTCTACAAGGAACACACTGTTGCTGATCTGTTTCAGGCCTATGGCTCACGACTTTGGAAGTACTTGTCTTATTTTGCCATCCTCAATAGCTTAGTCTGCTGAGTCTGATTCACCAAGGGATTGGAGGATGTTGTTGATGTTGTCCCTCATCTTGTGTATGGTTGCCCCTGTTATACTCCCAGGAGTGGAGGACTTGTCAGTGTCAATCTGCACTAGTACTGTACAGAGCATTGCATAGGACTCTTTGTTGAACTCGCCAAAGGTCCTTGTCTTTGAGACCATGACCAGAAGGGGGTCTGAGTGCTAGGGGGGTTAATGGCAGGCCTACTGATGCTTTGGCTACTGAAGCCCAGGATCCTGGATTAGCCGCTGTTATTTGCATACATGGAGTCATGTCAAGAGTGGAGACCACCTTGGTCAGGGTGTTGGCAGTTGACTTGAGGATAAGAGTGGCCTCAGCCCGAGACATGTCATTGGCAGCTAGGAATTCCGTGGTGGTGTCAAGTTTTCTTATGATACCTTGGAATCTCTTTAATGTCTTGCTTGCTACTCCTTTGGCTAGGGAGAAAGAGACATGATCAGTGATGTCAGCATCTAGAAGGCAACTGCTAGTGTAGCATTCTTTAGATTCTGGAGCTTAGGCGTTAGGGCCACAGTGACCAGAATATTAACCATCTTGCTGCGGTCATATGGTTCAGCTTGCAGGATCCAGCCTCTAGACTTGAGCTATATGCAGGCGTCCTGAAGGGATTTGATCATGCCTGAGTCAACAGACAGGAGAGATTTCAAGTCGAAATGGGTCAGAATTGAGCAAGTATGTTCCGGGGTCCCTAATCTATTGGTGCTGCTTGAGGAAGGCCTGAACGACGTCCTTGGAGGTGGAGACATTGTTAACTCGGTTAAGTCAGGAGATAAGAGATTAAGAGGGAGAAGTGAGAGCTAGAAGTTAGGCAGGTAGACTCTAAAAAAAGGGTAGTTTGCTAGCTAAAATTGCAGAACCACCAAGACCCCAGAAGGAATGAGTACGTGATCAAGAAGCCTTCAGTATATTACTTGATAAATAAACGCACCTAGAGTTTGCAAGTCAAAAGTGACCTGAACTCCAGTGCATGAATAAGACTATATACCCCTATTTTAGTAATATGAAACATACATTAATGATACATGTTTTAGCTTGACTTGAGATAACTTAAACATACGTACTGGCGACGTATTAATGACAAAGATATGAGATCTAGACGTCGTATCTTTTGACACTCCCACTCAACGCTGATTGAACATTGATTACTCCCAGTTTCTCTTGACACTTGACAAATATCACAAAGCAGAGCTTTTGTTAGAACATCGGCAATCATGTTTTTAGTTGATATATATTGTAATTTGATGTTGCAATGAGCAATATGATTGTGAATAAAATGATATTTTATATCGATATATTTGGCTTAGGAGTGCAAGACAGGATTATTGGATAGAACTATGCTTCCTGCACTGTTGCAGTGAATGATTGTAGTTGTAATTTGAGGAAAATTGAGTTTGATAACAGAGTATGTAACCAGATAGCCTCACAAGTAGCACTCAAAGAAGCAATGTATTTGGCTTCAACAGTAGATGTGGCAACAATAGGTTGCTTTTTCAACGACCAAGATACAAGGCTTCCATTGATATCAAAGTTCTAGCCACTGATGGATTTTTGATCATTAGTATCTCCAGCCCAACTGGCATTGCTCCATTCAATGAGTCAAATTTTGTCTGAGTTGGGGTTTCTGAGTTTTAATCTAAAACTGCGAGTTTCCTTGAGATAGCAAAGAATACATTTGCAGGCTGCAAGATGTGCAATGCCAGGATTTCCAGCAAATTGAGCAACCAAACCGATGGCAAATTGTATATCTGGCCTTGTTTGAGTTACATAAAGCAATGATCCTACAAGGGATAAATAATCAATACCATTAGCATATTTGTTATACATTTTCACTCCTTGTTTGTCACAAGGGACTTGAGCCAAAAACCAATTGTGGTTGGTTGCAATAGGAGTTGAGACTTGTGTGCAAAAATCCATGTTAAAACAAATAAGCATAGAATCAATATAAGCTGCTTGACTCAAGTAGATATGACAGTTTGTACAATCACAAGTGACACAGAGACCAAGAATATAGTGAATTTTGCCTAAATCAGTCACATCAAAGTCAAAATTGAGGCTTTTTTTGAAAGAAATGATTTTGCACACATTTTTGCTTGCTATAGCTATGTAGTCTACCTATACAAGGATAATAACAATGATTTTTCCTCCAGATTGGTAGATGTAAATGTAGTCATCTGATTGGATCTGATTAAATCTGAGTTTGATGAGAACCTTGTGGAGTTGTTCCTTCTACATTCTTCCAGCTTGCTTCAGTCTGTAAATTGATTTCTTTAGCTTCTAGAATTTCTTTGTCCCAATTCCATCAGGTGCCTTCATGTAAATTTCTTCCTCGAAGCATCCTTCAAAGTAAGCTCCTATTATATCAATTTGATGAACTTCTAAATTAAGCATAGCCACAAGCATGAGAAAAACATGAAGTGTCGTGAATTTGGCAACCAAAGAGAAGGTCTCATTGAAATCAACACCAGGAATTTGTGAAAAGCCTTGAGCTACTATTCGTGCTTTGAATTTTACATGGTTACCATACTCATCAAGTTTTTCTTTTAGCACCACTTTACTTCCAACTGCTTGTTTTCCCTCCGGTAATTCCTCTATCCCCTCAATGACTCCTTTACTGACAAGTTGATTATATTTGGTTTCAATTGCCTTTTTCCATTTGTCAGCTTTCATGGTTTTCAAGGCTTGGGCAAGGGACAGACCATTGATAGTCACAAAGGCAGTATGCTGAGATGACTTAGAGGAAGATTCTTCCTAACAATATCTTTTGGGAAGTTGTTTTTCTTCGGTAAAAGGTGCATATCTGGGTAATTCATACCATTTCTTTGTTTTTTGAGGAGCTGAGGGAACAATAAATTGCTCTACAACCTGTTTAGGTGTAACAGGCCGTGATGGAGAGGGATATCAAAGATCTTCAACTAGTGTTGACTTGCTCGAATTGGACTCCATTAGAGTGGCAGCAACTTTGGCTTCAGACAGAACAGAAGGAATAGAAACTTGACGTGGTATATGAGTCTCAGAATAAAGAGCCATGTTGGATGAAATTATCAATGTCTTCATGAGACAAATGTGTTAAATCGATTTGAGCCATCTCACTCGGGGTGTTATCCTTGTGGAATTGTACATCTTGAGAGGTGATCAATTTTCTGTTTTTGAGGTCTTTTAACTTATAACCCTTTGTTTTGCCAGCCCACCAACTGAGCATTTGGACATGCATAGCTTGAGACTCAAGTTTGCTGTGGCGCACTTCTTTTGGCACGTGTGCCCAACCTAGAGAGCCAAAGATCCAAAAATGAGATATGTCTGGCTTGCGTTTTCTATCAAACCATTTGGTGTAGAGAATTTTTCCTTTTAGAGCAGTGGTAGGAGTGATTGAGCACAAGTATATGGCATATAAGAATGCTTTGCTCTAGTATTGTAAATCTATCATAGCACTGTGAAGCATGCAGTGAGTCATTTCCATGAAGATCGCTATGGCTTGTTTGGCAATACCATTTTGTTGAGGTCAATAAGGGTTTGTAGTTTTGTGAAGAATACCATTTCATAAGCAGAATTTGTTCATTAATTTACTGACAAATTCTATGCCATTGTCAGAGTGCATCTTTTTTACCAAATTGCCTCCTTTGTAAGGGCGACCTCTGGAGGCTATAGCTCAGTCACACAGCTGGCAGAGGGATATCCAAAGTATATATGAGTAATACAACCATAACTACTCACTTGGCAGAAGAATATCCAAAGTGAACAAGTCTAGGGATTCTCTATGCCAGGAGTGACGCTTCCAAGGCTCTAGAAGCATGGAAAGCAACTGTACAGCATGACAAAAGCCACAATAAATTTTATAATCTAAAAAAGGGAAAATCTCTGAAAATAATAAAAAACTTGGAAATTGCCATTACCAGAGGTCATGCACATGTCTCATGTGACTTGCTTAGTAATTTGGAGGCTAGTCTTGAGATGACTAAGCCTCTGGAAGCGTTGGCTACACTTGTTTGAATAATAACTAAAGAACCAGAGCACCTCAAGGACTGAGAATAGTACTAATAGATAGTGTTGAAAGAATAGAAGCAGTAAAGTAAAAGAGTGACAGCAGAAATAAGATAGAGGAAGAATGAAGGAATAAGGAGTGAAAGAAGGGAGAAATGAAGAGTCTCCTGACAGCATTTGCTCTGTGAGTCGTATGATGGCTGACGGAACACGGCATTCTTTCATGTTGTGGAGAAGTTGTGGGATTCTCTATGCCAGGAGTGACGCTTCCAAGGCTCTAGAAGCATGGAAAGCAACTGTACAGCATGACAAAAGCCACAATAAATTTTATAATCTAAAAAAGGGAAAATCTCTGAAAATAATAAAAAACTCGGAAATTGCCATTGCCAGAGGTCATGCACATGTCTCATGTGACTTGCTTAGTAGTTGTGAGGCTAGCCTCACAATGACTAAGCCTCTGAATGCTTACCAAGCCTCTGGAAGCGTTGACTACACTTGTCTGAATGATAACTAAAGAACTAGAGCACCTCAAGGGCTGAGAATAGTACTAATAGATGGTGTTGAAAGAATAGAAGCAGTAAGGTAAAAGAGTGACAGCAGAAATAAGGAAATAAATAGAGGAAGAATGAAGGAATAAAGAGTAAAAGAAGGGAGAAATGAAGAGTTCCCTGACTGTAAGGGGATGCTCTATCGTGGAAAGCCAGGCAGACGCATTGACCACTCAAGCCTACCACCAAGTGGGGCAAGTGTCGAGCAAGCACAATGACAAGCAACTGGCAGGCAAGAATGCAGGCCACCAACAAGGGATGGAGCAGGAGGGCGAGAGCAGAAGGCAAGATTATCACTGAGGAGCTCACTGTCAGAGGACCAGTCTCCGGACCGCATTGATAAGACTTGGGCAGGGCTCAGTGCACCAGCGCTATTTTTAGCAATTTATGTTTTACAGCTAGCAGGGATCAAACTCAGGCTACAGGACGTGACGTGGAGTATCACGAGGCTTAGCGACCACATGACTTGGTAATCACCTGCCATGCACCTGACCTTAGCACCGGCCCCCTTCAGGCCTCCGAAAGAAATGCAGTACTTCTCAAAAGCTCCAGACAGACCCCTCCTTGATGGTTTCAGACCTTAGCAACGCTTGCAGTTGATCCGACACTTAGCAACCTATGCGAGACAGGCTTCCTTGATGGTTTCAGACCTTAGCAACAGTCCCTGTGCATTTGGCCTTTTCCACTGTTAAAATGTTAAGTTGAACTTGCCGACTTGACAGACGCCGTCGCTTAGCGACTTTTCATGTTCCATTATAATTTGTCTCCATTTTGTGATTGATTTAATTAGCAACTTTTTAGTTTAATTGCCATGGCGGCCTACCACCTATAAAAACTGTACATATTTTATCTTAGCATCATCGAATCATACGCCCCACAGTTCAGATTTCATTTCAGCGCATTCTAAGTCCTCAGAGTCGCTAAGTGAATCAGTCTTGCCGACTTTATCTTGCCAGCAGCGACTATCGACTTTTGTATTACGGTGCCATAAGGGCACATTATCGCCAACGTTTACGTCGCTGGAACCTCTTACCAACTTCTAGCACACTAGCGCCTTGCAGGCTTTTGGCTTAGATCGCTAAGCAACCACTTTATTTCGTTAAAGTTCAAATCCCACTAAACAAACTAGGCTTCTGAGACTCTGCCCAGGACTCTCTCAAAACACTAGCCACCCGATGCTACTCATACTTGAGGCACTAAGTTTACCATCTACTAGGACAGTGCCTAGCGACATTCAGGCGTCATCAGCGTCCAACTCTATTCCAAGCTTAGTCCAACGATATGCCTATTTCTAGCAGATCTGACCAGCCGCTTGGCCCACCCTTTCCCCTTCCATCTTGTAGTAGTCAGCCTTGATGAGTCATATGCCTGGACTTTACTCAGCATCAATTATTGTTAATCATACTCCTTTACATACCGGGGCCTGATTAGTAAACAGTATCAGTAATAGCACAGCCACCAATGTAATATATATAGGCAGCCTGTAGGATAGAATATTCTTAGGCTGAACAATAGCAGTGTTCTTCTGGCCTATTCACTGAACTGACCGTAAGCTTATCTAGCGCTGTCCGACTCTTTGTTAGCCTTGCTTGCCTCTTGCCTGACTCTTGCTCACCTCTGTGCTTGCTTGACTCTTGCTTGCCCCTTGCATCGCCGACTCTGTGGAAGAAGTTCCGCAGACATCAAGCGTTGCTCTTACACTCACAGTAATGCTAATGTATAGACCCGGAAGCAATGCTATTGCTAGGACTGGGAATGTTCCATCCACCAGTCCTACTTATATACTACATTGGATACACTATGACTACGGTATATTAACTAATAGGGCCGGTATGTACTAAGCACTAATGAGTAAGCAACAGTCAGTATGAGTAAGCTGGCCAATGGCATAAAGGCCTGCATGAGTAAGCCAGCCAATGACATAAAGGCCTGCCAGCAAGTAGAGTGGGTCCGAAGACTAGCTGACCTGCCAGGTGTCAATGCCAAAACAGGGATGGAGCAGGATAGGGCCAGAGCGGTCCAGATGGTGGCTAAATGTGGGTGCCAATGTCAACACAGACTAAGCAAGGCTAGGGTGGACGGTCCAAGGACTTATCCCCTGACACTAACATCACTCCCCTCTAGAGTGCAGTGTCTCAACGTGCTGAGTAGAAGTAATTTTGGACAGCCTGGTCAACCTTGGAAAGGGAGTAGATGCCTCTAATTGCCCGAGAAGCATTGGGGTGCTGTTGATAGAATTCCTGGACCAAAACAGAAGCATGGATGTTTTTTTGTGGCTCCCAAGAGATGTCTTCACTTCCATAGCTCTTCCACTTGACCTTGAACTGAAGCTTATTTCTAAAGAGTCAGCTGTCTAGGATCTGTTCCACTTCATACTCTTCTCTATTGTCTACCAGAACTGGAGGTGATGGTGGCTGTGGACGTCAGCCTAGAATTGGATCACCTGATGCAGGAGAGAGCTTCACCACATTGAAGATCGGATGGAGTCGGCTCATTCTACTAGGCAGTTGGAGTTGATAGGCTAGTGGACCCACTTTACTATAGGAAATGGTCCTAGACAATAGTGAGAGAGCTTCTAAGAATGTCAAGTGGTAGCAATGTCAGAGGCATCCAAATAGACTTGATCTCCAGGCTTGTACTTGGGGGCTGGAATCCATCCACGATCATAATAGCAGGCCATGTTGTTCTTTGCTTTAGCTAAGGCTGCTTTAGCTTCCTCTTGGGCTGCCTTCATCCAATCTAGGAACTTGTTAACAGCTTCATTCTTTGAAGGTTGTCTACGAGGCTCAAATCCCATTCAAAAGTGTCAATCAGTGATAAGCCTCTGGCTGAGCTCAGCGCTCTGGCGCTATTTTTAATGACTTATATTTTGCAGCTAGCAGGGATTGAACTCAGACTACAGGACACAACACACAGGATCACGGGACTTAGCAACCACCTGACTTGGTGGTCATATGATGATCTACTAGTCATATGGTGATCACAAGACTTGGCAACCACAGGACCTTAGCAATCACCTGACTTGGCAATCACCTGCCACTCACCTGACTTCAGCCTGGTCCCTTTTTAGGTCCCCAATCAGTGATAACTGACTCCAGAGCCTTTAGCGACACCTATCAAAACCCAGTGCTTCTCAAAGATCCAATGTCAGATCACTTTAGCAATGCTTATGGCTTATCCAATGCTTAGTGACTTATTTGAAACAGGCCTCTTGATGGTTTCAGACCTTAGTAACAGTCCTCATCCCCATCTGGCCAACGATCATAGAAATATGAACAGAAATCTTTGTATTTGGCCTCTTTCACTGCTAGGATATTGAGTTAGCGCTTGCTGACTTGACAGACGCCGTTGCTTAGCAACTTTTATATTCCATCGTACTTGTCATCATTTTTTTCTTAATTGATTAATTAGCAACTTTTAGTTTAATTAACACAGCAACTTAGCGCCTATAAATACTGTACATATTTTGTCTTAACCACCATCAAATCATAGGCCCCACAGTTCAGATCATTATTCTAGCACATTCTAAGTCCTCAGAGTTGCTAAGTGATATGGTCTTGCCAACTCTATCTTACCGACTTTCACCTACTGACTTTTGTACTTATGGTGCTATACAAGCACACTATTGCCAAACATCAAACGTTGCTAAGGTCCTTGCCAATCTTTAGTATTCTAGCACCTTGCAGGCTTATGGCTTAGATCGCTAAGCAACTCATTTATTTCTCTAAGTCCTAATTGCACTAAAAAGATTAGGCTTCTGAGACCCTGCCTGAGACTCTTGATACTAGCAACTGCCCAACGCTACTTATTTGTGAGGCGCTAAGTTTACCATCTACCAGGACAGTGCTTAGCAACTTTTGGGCATCATCATCATTGGTGTCCAGAAGGAAAAGAGACATCTGAGTGGCAGCATGTACACAGTTGTTGTATTGAAACTCAGCCTCTGGTAATAGATTGTCCTAGTCATCCTGTTGTTCATTGCAGAAAAGCCAAAGATACTGTTCCAGCTCTTGGTTGACATGCTTAGTCTGGCCATCAGACTGGGGGTGGTAGGCAGTAAAGGTGTAGAGTTTAACATGGAGCAGATGATACAGTTCTTTTGTAAACTCTTGTCACAAACTGAGGTCTATGGTCTGAGACATAGGCATCAGACAGCCTATAGAGTTTCCAGACATACTTCTAGTACAGGTTAGCAGCACTCATAGTAGAGCAGGTAGTGTGTGTTGAAATGAAGTGAGCATGCTTGCCACAAAAATCTACTACCACCATGATTGCATCGTATCCATGAGCATTTGGTAACTCAACTAAAGTCTACTGAGGCCATGCTCCAACGCTTAGTTGGAATAGGCAAAGGATAAAGTTGTCCCATGGGAGGCTGACAACAAGGTTTAGTCCAAAGGCAGAGGTCACAGATGGAGGTGTAAGAGCCAATATACTATGACATTTGAGGCCACCAGTAATTCTGAGAGATCAGTTCCAGTGTCTTTCATCTGCTAGGATGGTTTGCAATCTGAGAATCATGATGCTGCTTGACAATTTGCCTCTGGAGGTCAGGTAGGTGGGGTACATAAATGCACCCCCAAAAGATGAGAAGATCATTCTTCAAAGACCACTCATCAGTGTGAACTGACTTCACTTCAGATCTCTTCTGAGCATGCAAGGCCAGAGCAGCCTTGGCTACCAGATCTTCTTGAGCGTCCTCTCAGTTACCTTGGCGGATGTCTTGAAGGATGCTTGCTTCTTCTTTCTGGCCAATTACACCCTTTAGAGCACAGATAGCAAAGAGCTCTGGCTTCAGGAGTACAATATTGTCATTGTCACTAGCTCCAGAACTGTAAGGGCAACCTCTGGAGGCTATGACTCAGTCACACAGCTGGCAGAGGGAAATTCAAAGTATATTAGAAAATGCATAGGTAACACTACAATGACTACTCACCTGGCAGAGGAAAATCCAAAGAGAACAAGTCTAAGGATTCCCTATGCCAGGACTGATGCTTCTGAGGCTTCAGAAGCATGAGAAACAACTATACAGATCAACAAGGTGGCTAATTTTAATCTAAATAGTAAAAAACCCGGACATGGCATGTGACTCAGTAGTTATCGGATCACATGCAGCTTTGTCATGTGACTCAGTAGTTGCTAGATCACATGCAGCTTTAGCATGTGACTTGGTAGTTATCAGGTCACATGCAGCTTATTAGGTAAGCTAGAGCAGACAGAACCAGTAAAGAAGGTAAGGGAGAACTATACTAAAGGTAAAAAGATAGACAAGAAAGGAAAAGAAGGATAAGAAAAGGAGATAAAGGACAAAAAAAGGAGAGAGATGAGGAGTTCTCTGATAAGAACCATGATCAGCTCACTTAAAAAGCGCATCTGGCTTGCTCATGCTTTGCCCAGGTTTGTAGTGCAATGAAAAGTCAAAGTTGGCCAAATACAAGGACCATTGAGCCTGTTGGCAGTTAAGTTTCTTGACTGTCCAAAAGTACTCTAAGTTCTTGTGATCAGTCTACACCTCAAACTTATGCCTAGCATTCTCAAGAAAATGTTGCCACTCCTCAAATGACCAAATGATAGCTAGCATTTCCTTGTCATGGATCTTATAATTGCGCTCCACTGCATTGAGACTCTTAGAGTAAAAAGCCACAGGATGCCACTTATCATCCTCCTTTGACTGCTGAAAGAGGATGGCTCCAGTAGCAAAATCTGAGCTATCGGCTTCCACCTAGAAGGGAGAGTCATCATCTGGGAATAGGAGGACAGGCTTTGAAGTGACTGCCTGTTTGAGGGCATCAAAAGCAGTCTACTGTGCCATATTCCAGTGCCAAGGAGTGTTCTTAGTGGTGAGATCAAAGAGGGGCCAGACTCATCACCTTCTTTGATGCGCATATTATTGTAGCCCCAGCAGACATTCAACTTGGTGAAGTAGCATGCACCTTGGAGGTTGTTGACAAGCTCTGAAATGAGTAGTAAAGGGTAGTGATTCTTTATAGTCATCACATTCAAAACTTGATAGTCTTGAACCAGACATAGAGATCCATCCTTCTTCTTAATAAAGAAGACTAAAGAGGCCATTAGGGACTTTGAGGGACGGATGAAACCAGAATCTAAATTTTTCTGCAAAAAAGCATCAAGCTCATTCTGTTCCTGGGAAAAGAGAGGATAGACCTTGCAGCTGAAGGGCTCGGCATTGAGTGTGAGCTCAATAGCATAGTCCCACTGCTTGCACTCTGGCAGGGAGTTGAATGACGCCTTAGAGAAAACATTCTTAAAGTCCTGTAGGTGATGAGGGACTGCATCCCAGAACAACTTAGGAGCAGAGTTGGCAGCAAATGCCTGAGCTAGCCGCTGGGAAGTAGTTTGGCTAGCTCTAATCTCTGCCACAGTTGAGGAAGGTTGTAATGTAGTTGCATAAATCCTATCATCTGTTTCAATGGTCTTGTTTGGAGACTCTGAGTCAGAAGCACACACAAATTCACTCTCACATTCATCTTCCATCTGGACTTCTCTCACTACACCTCAAACATCCTCATAGAGGGCCTCTCTATAAGAGAATGCCAAGGGGAGAGGATCTAGTAGGTTAAAGTCTGCAAAGGAGAAGTATCCAATTCAGCAAACATGTATAGCAGCGCACTCATGGACTGAGGCTCTTGTAAGGGCAACACTTGATGTCTGCAGAACCCCTTTCATAGAGTCGGTGATGCAAGGGGCAAGCAAGAGTTGAGCAAGCACAGAGGCAGGCAAGAGGCAAGCAAGACTAACAAAGGGTCAAACAGCGCTAGATAAGCTTATGATTGGTTCAGTAAATAGACTAGAAGAACACTGCTATTGTTCAGCCTGGGGATATTCCATCCCACAGGCTGCCTATATATACTATATTGGTGGCTGTGCTATTACTAATACTGTTTACTAATCAGGCCCTGGTATGTAAAGGAGTATGACTATGACTAACAATAATTGATGCTGAGTAAAGTCCAGGCATATGACTCATCAAGGCTGACTACTACAAGATGGAAGGAGAAAAAATGAGCCAAGCGGCTGGTTGGATCTGCTATGAATAGGCGTATCGTTGGACTAAGCTCAGAATAAGGTTGGACACGGTCTGGAGACCGGTCCTCTGACAACTCTACACTCCTCTCTAATCTCCTTGGCACATGTGGAACACCATTGGGGGCAGTGGTTTATACTCACTTTACCCTTAGCCCAGTCAATTTCAGGGTTGTGGTTACGTATCCAGAAGAATCCAAGTATCATATCCTGCTTCTCTAGGCTGGTGACCACAAAGACAGCATGCTCAGAATGAGTCTGATAACAAAGGACTAAATCCACTACTGAGTAGATGGATCCAGCTTTGTTAAGTATACCATCAATGTTATAGACTGGAATGGGACAAGAGAAAGGCCAAGTAGTGAGTCAATGTTGTTCTACATAGTGAGTATTAAGGAAGAGTCCAGTGGCACTACTGTCCAGAAGACCTACAATGCTCCAAGTCTGCTAAGTGTTAGTTGTCTCAATTTCCACATTTAGACACAGAGAGTTAGGAGAAGGAGTAGAGGGAACAACATAGCAGCAAGAGAGGCATTGTTCCCAAGCTGGGACATGTGGGCATTGGACAGAAGGAGAAGAAGAAGAGGTCTCAGCTAAGGCCTTAACCAAGAGAGTATTTTGTACATCGAAGGGGGTACTTACAGTTTCAGTCAGAGAATCATTGATAGAGGGCAATATACCATCCAGATAGCAGGCCTGCTCAACAAGAGCTCGGAAGGAGTCAATGTACTCATCTAGGGTCCGCTTCCCCTGTCCGTATTAATGAGAGTCTTGGAGAGTAAGGGCTGCCACCTTAGCAGGGTCCAAGGGAAAGAACTCGGTTTGAAACTCCTTCTTGAACTGATCCCAGCTTCCAAAGCTCTCTACCCTTCCAAGACGTCAAAAAACTCATAGCGCATATGTTGAAGCTCATCCAGATTTCATATAAGAAAGAACTCAGGCAATTTTGAGAGCGTTTGAAGGAAAGGCTTTACCACTGAGCTGAAAATAGGTGATACATGACTGTAGAAATTGCTTGCCCATGGCTCGGTCATTATTGAACGCATCTGGGAGTGCTAGATGAGGAATATTGGCATGAACAGGGGGGAAGGCCCCAGAGTGAGGGACTGGAGGGGTGTCAGCCCTCCTGAGGAGGAGTAGAAGAGAGAAGGAAGCACTCTAAAAGGGCCTGAAGAGAATGAGAGATAATGTCTGTGGCCTGACATAATCCAGCAAGTTTGGTGGTGTGAAGGATGAGAGAAGCTTGAGTGGTCTGCACCTGAGTCTCTAGAGCAAGCAAGCAACCCCAAGAATCATCCTGAGAGGCAGAAGCGTCCAAGGGAGCATTTGAGGGGGCTAGTTGAGTCATAGAAGCAACAGAGAAGCAGAGGTAATCCAGTGAGGGAGTGATCTAAGAGGGCAAAAAAGGGCTCAAGCAGGCTAAAGGGGGCTTCCAGACCAAAATGTAGAGACTTGTTCTGCTGTAAGAGCAACCTCTGGAGACTATGGCTCAGTCACACAGCTGGCAGAGAGAAATCCAAAGTATATTTATATATAGATAATACAACCATAACTACTCACCTGGCAGAGGGATATCCAAAGAGAACAAGTCTAGGGATTTTCTATGCCAGGAGTGATGCTTCCAAGGCTCTAGAAGCATGGGAAGCAACTATACAGCATGACAAAAACCACAATAAATTTTACAATCTAAAAAAGGAAAAATCTCTGAAAATAATCAAAAACTTGGAAATTGCCATTGCCAGAGGTCATGCACATGTCTTATGTGACTTGCTTAGTAATTTGGAGGCTAGCCTCACAATGACTAAGCCTCTGAATGCTTACTAAGCCTCTGGAAGCATTGGCTACACTTGTCTAAATGATAACTAAAGAACCAGAGCACTTCAAGGGCTGAGAATAGTACTAATAAATGGTGTTGAAAGAATAGAAACAGTAAGATAAAAGAGTGACAGCAGAAATAAGGAAATAAATAGAGGAAGAATGAAGGAATAAAGAGTGAAAGAAAGGAAAGATGAGGAGTCCCCTGACATCCTTGGCGTTCAAATTCAGCCACTATTTTATGCACAGCGTCCTTAGCATCTTCTTTGCAATGAAGGAGTCTAGCCTTGAGATAATATCTGCTTACCTCTACAATGACCAATGCATAGTAATAGCCATCCTAGGTAGGCACAGGCATTGGCCCAGCTAAATTGATGATGAGGAGCTCATTCTTGTTATATGTAGTGTTGCTAGATTCAGAGAGAGGAAAACGTGTGGTTTTGCCTTGAGCGCACTTGCTACAGAGTCTGTCAAAGTCTTGGAGAGCCTTAATCTCAAGGCCAGTCACCAAATTTTGATTTTTCATAATCTTAATAGTACAAGGACTTATATGTCTGAGTCGTCAATGCCATAAACACATGGTCAATTTGCTAGCAACATATTGCAACTTGTTCACCAATGTATTTAGTTGACATACACTCAATCCAATAGAGTGTACCAGTGGTTCCAATAAAGTTGGCTTACAGAAAATCTCTTCCTTCCCAAGCCAGTTTAATTCCAAAAGCAAGTCCTTGAATTGTTGCCCCAGCACGTTGTAACAGTTCAAGACTAATCAAATTCACACCCAGATTAGGAATATGTAAAATGTTGTGAAGAATAACATTGTTGATGTCATCAAGAACATTGATTTGAAATGAAATAGAACCAATTCTAGCAACAGACAGTTTATTAAGACCATCAACTGAAATGTGTTGGTCATTTACCTCTCAATACTGAACAAAATAGAATGGCTTGGCAATCATGTAATACAAAGTGGCGCTATCAAGAAGTAATCCTAAAGGCATTCCTTCATTTGTTGCCATGAGCACTTTTTCAACTTTGCAAGTCAGGTTCTTTGACTCTGTTACTGCAATATTTGCACTTCTGATAGGTTTAGACTTCTTTGATTTGGGGCATTTGGGACTCCAATGACTTTTTTCTCCACAGTTATAACAAGTGTTGTCTGGTTTTGGTTTGCGCCTAGGTTTCTTCTTTGATGTTTTATTATCCAATTTATACTGGAGACTAAGGCGAGTTGTTTTGCAGTTGTATTATTTTTGTGAATAACATGTTCATAAACTGTCATTAGTTCCACAGAGACATTATCAAGGATGAATCCACTACCACAGTATAGCAAATTCTGCTTTCCTACCTCCCATGTAGGAGAGCATGGCAGTGAAAGAAGAACAGCGTTGATTATGGTAAAATCATTGACTTTGTGGTTTGTCTCAATGAACCGACGTTGTATGTTTAAATAGAATCCAATGTGGTTGAACATGGATGAATTTCCATCCCACTTTTTAGCATAGAGCTGCTGGTAATAGTAATGGATATTGATGCTGCTTTGTTGTTCGACATCATCTTTTTTCAATTGATCCTACATCAACATAGATGTTTTGGCCAAGATGACAGTTTCATGCTGCATATACTTGATGATGTTGCAAATAATTCCCATTGCAGCATTGTTTTTATTTAACTAGCACTGAACCTGTTCCCAAGTTTTATATTCTTCAGATTGAAGTATATTCATAAGTTTCTGACCTTTTTTCCTGACAGTCATAGATGAAGTGTCACCAGAAGAACAAGTAGTGGTCATTAGGTTGGAAAAATTGACAGGTGGAGCAGGGAGACAACATTTGCAATCAGACACAACTGTCAGGGGACTTCCTTTTCTGGCCATTTCCTTTTCTGGCCATCCCGGAGATCTCTGGGATGCTCTCTTGCAGTCGTCAGACTTCTCCGAGATGTTGTACAGTCGTTCTCACGCCCCCGCCCCTGTACTGATGCGCCACGCCCTGGCAGAGGAATCCTTAGACTTGTTCTCTTTGGATTTCCCTCTGCCAGGTGATTAGTTACTTCCCTGTAATATGTACTGTCTCTAATACACTTTGGATTTCCCTCTGCCAGTTGTGTGACTTAGCCGCAACCTCTGGAGGTCGCCCTTACAGCAGAACAAGTCTCCTAATCTCGGTCTGGTAGCCCCCTATAGCCGCCAAACACCTCTTGGCTCCTATTCGTTGCTCCCCCACCGGTTTTAAGCACTGCCTTGTCTATGTCTCAGCCCGCCGCTCCAGAAGCGCTCCCAGACGCTGCCGCCTCCGGCGAGGAAGCCTGGACCCACCTGCTCCACCTAGAAACGCAGGTGCAACTCACCCAAGCCTCCCTTACCCAGCACTCCACCGAACTCACCCACCTCCGACAAACCACCGACACCATCTCTGACTCTCTTCGTACCCTCCTTGAATGCCTTGCCCCGGCGGCACCTAACCCCCCGCCGCCTACTCCGCCGGTGCAGCGCCCACGTGCTGTGCAATCCCCCATTCCACGCCCGGCGACCCCTGACATCTACAACGGCGACTGCGCATCCGGGGAACGCTTCCTCCAGTCATGCGCCACCTATCTCCAGCTCTGTGGCGACGATTTCGTATCTGACGAGCTGAAAATTGCGTGGGTCCTGTCCTACATGAAGTTGGGATGGGCGGCCACCTACGTGCTGAGGGTTTTCCGACGCCCCGGAGGCGTCGCGAGCTTTACGGACTGGGCCAAGTTCGAACAAGAGTTCCGGGACAAGTTCTTTCCCCAGAACTCTGCCAAAAGCGCCGCGCTGATCCTGAGGGATAGGGAGCAGTACGGCCAAGGGAAACGCTTGCTGGACAAGTACATCGACTCGTTCTGTGCCTTGGTCGAGCAGACCGAGTACCCCGACGGCCTGCAACTCTGCCTTACTTTTCGGGAAGGGCTCCATCCAACCCTGATGGAGCGCATCAACAACCTTGCGGAGGGTCGACCGGCTGACGACCAGGTCCTGGCATGGTACCGGGTGGCCCGGGAGCAATGGCAGCTCATGGAGCTCAAGCGCGACCTCCGCAAGCCTGCGCATCCTGCGCCTCCAATGCGACCCCCTGCGATGCTCCCCCGCAGGTTCCCAATCCCGGCACTGCCCATGGCAACGGTTGCACCCCCGACAATTCCAGCACTACCTCCAGGCGCGCCGATGGATGTGGATGCTTTCCGACAGCGCGCCCCACTCCCCCTCTTGTGCCGACGCTGTGGCGCGCAGGGCCATTTTGCCCGTCACTGCCCCAGGGGTCTGGAAGTGCGCTACCTCTCCCCGGAGGAGCAAGAAGAGCTACTCCTGCAGCTCCTGGCGGCCCGGGACATTGCTGGAGTGCCCTCTCCAGATACCCCCGTCCCAGAGAAGCAGAGTGAGGGTTTTCAGGGGCGCAGCGGGTGACCAGTACGCCCCCGCCGCTTAGTGCTAACAGGTTTGCATGTTTGTCGGTAGAAGAAATCAATACAGTCTCTGCCGATAGCTCTCCAACCGTAAGCACTACCCCTGTCGTACCCAACAAACCCCCTCAGCCCTCTCCAATGCCTGCCCGAACACGCCTCCCCGCCTGGGAGCACCACCTCCCCCGCCGCTACGTAATTGCCTCCACTCCGTCGCCCAACTCGCTCTGGATGAACATGGAAATCGAGACCACCGACACGCAGCAGACCTGGAGCGTGTCGGCCCTCTTAGACTCTGGAGCCACCGGGCTCTTTGTGGACACCAGATACGTAGAACGGCATCAGCTCACCACTCGACCCCTGCTTGCCCCGATCCCGGTATACAACGTGGACGGTACCCGCAACGAAGCGGGGTCCATCAAGTCTGTGGTGGACCTTGTTCTTCGCTACCAGTCCCATGTGGAGCGCACTACCTTTGCCGTCATGAGCATTGGTAAACAGGACATGATCCTGGGATTCCTGTGGCTCCAGGAGCACAACCCAGAAGTCGACTGGGCTACTGGGGAGGTGAGCATGAGCCGGTGCCCCCGGTGCTGCACGACCTGCACAGAAGAAGTGAAGAAGGAGTGGTGCACCGCTATGTGGGAACGCGCAGCTATCAGGGCGTGCCGCGTAGGTCACCTCCCCTTTGCTGATCTCGACCTGCTGGATCCCCCGCCTCTGGCGTTCCCTCGTAGGGAGGCCCTCTACGAGGACGACAGGCACAGCGGAGGAAACCCTAGTCAGGAGGAGGGACGTGAAGGAGAGTTCCTACCCGCGCAGGACCTGGAGCTTCCGGACAAAGCCATCGAGGTAGGAGACCGCATCTATGCCACCACGCTATGACCCCTGCCAGTGGCGGAGGAGATCCGGGCCAGCCAAACCACTTCTCAACGACTGGCCCAGGCCTTTGCAGCCAACGCCCAGCCCCAGACGTTCCGGGATGTGGTCCCCGACCATTTGCACGACTTCGAGGATGTTTTCTCTAAGCCCCGCCACCTTCCAGACCATGATGAACGACATTTTCTGGGACCTGATCGCGGACGGAGTGGTCTGTGTGTATCTTGACGACATCCTCATCTATACCAAGATGCTAGAAGAGCATCGTCGGATCACACGGATTGTCTTGGACCGTCTCCGCCAGCACCAGTTGTACCTCAAGCCAGAGAAGTGCGAGTTCAAGCAGACGCGCGTTGAGTATCTCGGACTTATCATCTTCCACGGCATGGTGGAGATGGACCCGGTGAAGGTGGCTGGCGTGATGCAGTGGCCGGAGCCCTGGAGCAAGAAGGAAGTACAAGCCTTCCTGGGGTTCACGAACTTCTACTGGCGCTTCATCCAGGACTTCTCCTACCACGCGCGTCCCCTCTTTGACCTCACCGGGAAGGATGTCCCTTGGACCTGGGGCAATGCGGAGCAGCAGGCCTTCAATGCCCTCAAGTCTGCCATCACGTCCAAGCCCGTTCTGCTCTTCCTGATGTCAGGTTCCGCTGACCCAGGGGCTCAGCAATTCTGGGCGAGGCCTTACCAAGTGTACTCGGACAGCTACGGACACGCCGGGACTTAAAGAGGACCGGAGGAGGGCGCCGGAATGAGGTGACGTGCGCCGGGAGCGTGGGGAGATCAGACAAAGTGTCCCGGGGTTGGCGCGGGCAAGGGGCGAGCGCCGGACGAGAAGGTTCTACTGGGGGAAGTTCGGGTTAGACGGCGCGATGAGTGGCATGCCGGCGGCAAACTATCCGGGGAAATCAAGGGGCTGATAGGCGAATAGGCAATTTAGAGTTTGACAGGTGCAGGACCGAACTCAGAGGAGCGGAGAATGCAGACCGGAGAAGATAAGAGATCAGAATACGAGAAGGGAAGGGAAGGAGAACTCGAGGCAGAGACGAGGACGGAGGAAAGAGACGGATGAGCAAAGGAGATGGAATTAGGAGAGTAGATAGAGACAATGGACAGATACGAGACGAGAGAGTAGAGACGAATACGGACTATAGAAATGGAGACAAGTACAAGACTATAGAGTGGAGACGAGTATGAGGCGAAGTTACGAGGCCGGAGCGATACAAGAGGAAAACCGGAGAGTATGAGCAATATCAAGACTACTGTACTTAGTGCTACGGGGGGGCTTATATACTGACTACACAATGAGGCAGGTCCGGGGTCCCAGTTCTGGGTCTGGGGGCTGCTCTGGGGCTCTGGGGGTGTTCCGGAGCACCTAGGAGGACAAAGGAAAACCGCGAGTGTTGGATGGGAGTGGCGCCGTTGCTTTGGGAGTCGCAGTGGCGCTGCGCGAAGGAGGACATGGCGCGACAAGAGGATGCAATGAGGCATGATGCAAGAGTTGATGCGGGACGAAGCATGATGCGTGGGTTGATGCGCAGGGCAATGCATGATGTGCGGCATGATGCGTGGCATGAAGCGATCATGCATGATGCGTCGAATGATGCGTGATGCGTCGGATGTTGTGTGGGTCGCCGTGCTGTCATGCCAGGGATCTCCGGGGGTCCGTCGGTAGTGTCCGTGGGGTGTCCAGGGGGAACGTCAGGGTCGACCGGGGTATGACGTGATGACCGTGTTGGGTGTTCGTGGAGTTTGTCCCGAGTCGAGGTCGTGCGAGGGGTGTTTGCCGGAGTGTGTGGTGTGGTCCCGGGCCCGGGGCTCAGGCCCGGGGGTGGGTCGTGACACCTGGATGACGACTGACCCTTCCACGCCGAGGCTGACAGTTCCGACTTTGCAACCGGTGCAGTCCTATCCCAGCAGTCTCTGGAGGATGGTAAGTGGCACCCCGTCGCCTTCTACTCCAAGAGCCTCAATGCCGTGGAATGAAATTATGAGATCCACAACAAGGAGATGCTCGCAATCATCCGGTCGCTGGAGGAGTGGCGCCACTTCCTCGAGGGGGCCCGCCACAAGTTTGAAGTCTGGACTGACCACAAGAACCTGGAACACTTCCGGACGGCCAAGAAGCTGAACCGTTGCCAGGCCCGGTGGTCTTTGTACCTTGCCAACTTTGACTTCACGCTGCACCACAAGCCAGGCCAGAGCATGGGGAAGCCCAACGCCCTCTCCAGGTGCGCGGACCACGGCTCCAGTGCAGGAGATAACGATAACATCACCCTCCTCCGCCCGGAGCTGTTTGCCATTTGTGCCTTGGAAGGGGTAGCTGTACAGGGAGACGAGGTAAACATTCTCCAGGACATACGTTGGGGAAACCGGGAAGGTCTACAGGAAGACTCGGTTGCCAAGGCCGCGCTAGCGCTACATCTGAGGCGCCCCTCCGGTACAAAGTCAGTACGCACGGACGAGTGGGGCCTGCAGGACGGCCTCCTCACCTTTCGCGGGCGGATATATGTGCCCAACAACCCGGAGCTCCGTCGGCGCATTGTTGAGCAGCACCACAACTCCCATGTCGCAGGGCACCCTGGTAGGTGGAAGACGCTGGAGCTGGTCTCACGGAACTACTGGTGGCCCCAGATGTCCCGCTACATCGGCTCCTACACCAGCACTTGCGACCTCTGCCTCCGGACAAAACCACACCGGCGCCCCCCCAACAGGCCATCTGCAATCCCTCCCTACATCTGCGGCGCGCTGGAGTGTGGCCTCCGTTGACTTCATTGTGGAACTTCCGGACGTGCACGGATACGACGCAGTGATGGTTGTGGTCAACCTGTATGGAAAGCGAGCTCACTTCATTCCAACGCACACGACCTGCTCGGCAATGGGCGCAGCCAACCTGTACCGGAAGAACGTCTGGAAGCTCCACGGCCTCTCCGATGCCTACATCTCCAACCGGGGCCCCCAGTTCGTGGCAGACTTCACCCGGGAGCTCTATCGTCTCCTGCACGTCAAGCTCCACACTTCCACCGCCTACCACCCGCAGTCCGACGGCCAGACCAAACGCGTCAACCAGGAACTGGAACAGTACCTCCGGCTCTTCTGCAACAAGCAGCAGGACGACTGGGACAAACTCCTCCCAGAGGCCGAGTTCCAGTACAATAACCGCGTCCACGCCTCCACGCAGCACTCCCTGTTCTTTTTGGACACCGGCAGGCACCCCCAGATGGGCTTCAAACCGCATGCGTGACGATCGGAGAACGAGACGGTCAATGAGTTTGTTGACCATATGCGGAAGGCACAGGAGAAGGCGGAGGCGGCCCTGACCAAGGCCAAGGACGACATGGCCTGCTATTACGACCGAGGACGCTTGCTGACCCCCCAGTACAAGCCTGGAGACCGAGTCTACCTGGACGCCTCCGACATCGCGACCACTAGGCCATCCCAAAAGCTCTCACACCGACAACTGGGGCCATATGTGGTTGAGCGCCAGGTAGGACCGTTGGCCTACAGGCTCCGGCTGCCCACCAGCATGCGGCGCCTCCATCTGGTCTTCAACGTGGTCAAGCTTTTGCCCGCCCCGGACGACCCTATTCCAGGTTGACGTGCTTCGCCTCCGCCACCTCCGGTCATTGTCAACAACCACCCAGAATATGAAGTAGAGAAGATCCTCGACAGCCGTCTATTCCGGCATAAGCTGCAATACAAGGTTAAGTGGAAGGGCTACAGTATCGAAGACATCTCCTGGGAATCTGCTGAAAACGTCCACGTGCCCGCTCTGGTGAAGGACTTCCACCGTAGTCACCCCGAGGCTCCCCGCACAATCCGGGGCATCTACCCCGTCTTCCCAGTGGACCGCGCAGTCCGCAACTTGTTCTACCCGGTGTGTCGAGACGCCGCACTCTAAGGGGGGGGTGATGTCAGGGGACTTCCTTTTCCGGCCATCCCAGAGATCTCCGGGACCCCCCCGGACTTCCTTTTCTGGCCATTTCCTTTTTTGGCCATCCTGGAGATCTCCAGGATGCTCCCTTGCAGTCATCGGACTTCTCCGAGATGTTGTACAGTCGTTCTCATGCCCCCACCCCCATACTGATGCGCCACGCCCTGGCAGAGGAATCCTTAGACTTGTTCTCTTCGGATTTCCCTCTGCCAGGTGATTAGTTACTTCCCTGTAATATGTACTGTCTCTAATACACTTCGGATTTCCCTCTGCCAGTTGTGTGACTTAGCCACAACCTCCGGAGGTTGCCCTTACAACAACTCCCCATAAAGATTTAGCCTGCAGAGCAGCCTTCATATTATTAGACTATATGTGATAATTAGTTCCATTAAACTTTGCAAATTGCAATGTTTCCGAAGTTTTGATGGCATTAGGGCCCATAACCTGATGCAGCAAAGACATAGTAGCAGTAGATTATATTGGAATCAATATAAATATTATCATGGTCTGGAGTTCACAAGTCAAAAGTGTAATTAGTATATTACTTGATAAATAAACGCACCTAGAGTTTGCAAGTTAAAGTGACCCAAACTCCAGTGCATGGATAAGACTATGTACCCCTAATTTAGTAATGTGAAACATACATTAATAATACATGTTTTAGCTTGACTCAAAATGACTTGAACATACATACTGGTTGTCAAAAGGAATGATATTCACCTTGGATGATGATCTCATAAAACAGTATGTCTTATGTTTATCTTAAACTTCAATTTATTTCACTCTTATCTATGACATACTAATTATAACTTGATGTCATATGTCTCATATCTATAAGGGTATTTAGTAACAAGTTTTCCCTGAAGTTTGAGTCATTCTTAACCTTTGAACTTCAGATACATTACATTATTTATAATAATTTATATATCTGCTCAATAGAGTCATTCTTGACCTTTGAACTTCAGTTGTGTTATAAGCTTTGAATACATTATTCTATTGCTATGCTGCAACAGGTTATGGGCCCCACCACCAATGAAACAACTTTGGAAACCTTACAATTTGCAAAGTTTAATGAGACTAACTATCATGTATGGGCCAACAATATGAAGGCTGCCTTACAAGCTAAGTCTTTCTGGGGAATTATTGCTGGCCGCAAAACTTGTCCACCCAAACCCCCCATCTGAATTTTCCACTTCTATACTACTATTAATGCAATGAGAGATCAATCTTCACGCTCTGCCCGCAAGGAGGGCAAAGATTTGATGAATGTGTTACAATCTAAAGGATACTCCATTTGGGAGCAATCTTGCAAAAAATACAAAATACAAACAATGGTTGACCAGAGATGATACAGCTATGGGTCTGATTTGCAATGCTATTAAGTATACGCAACGCAAGTCAATTATAGACCTTGAAAGCTCAAAAAATATCTAGGATCATTTATGGCAGAATTGTGTTGACCAATAAAGCAGCATTAATGTTCATTACTATTACCAGCAATTGTATGCAAAGAAATGGGATGGTAACACCCCCTTCACTGATCACCTCAGCTTCTACTTAAATATACGCTGTTGTTTCATTGAAGCTGATCACAAGGTCAATAATAATACCATAATCAATGCCGTACTTCTTTTCTTACCATGCTCTCCTACTTGGGAAATGGTTAAACAGAATTTATTATTCCATGGAACTTCCTTAACACTCGAAAACATTACCGTGGAGTTACTATCTGTATTTGACAGAATATTTCTTGAAGAAAATGCTTTGAATAAAACTCTCACATTTGTTGCCAAGAAATCAGAAAATAATTCCAGTGGGAGTAAACGTGATGCAAAGAATACAAAGAAAAAATCAAAACCCAAGAGAGAACCTAAACCAATACCTACCATAACTGCAGAGAAAAAGGTCATTGGAGCCCAAAATTCCCCAAGCCAAAGAAACCAAAAAATGCAGGTAATGCTAATATAGCAGTAAATGAATCAAAAGATCAAACTTGCAAAGTCAGAAAGGTTCTCATGGCTACCAGTAATGGAATGCCAGCTGGTTTACTTCTTGACAGTGCAGCTTCCTGTTACATGCTTGCCAATCAAGAATGGTTCTTCAAATATCAAGAAGTAGAGAACCAATATATCTCTGTTGGTAGCTTAAATCAACTTCCAGTTTCTGGAATTGGATCCATTGCTTTACAAACAAATGTTCCATCTGGAACTAATGATATTCAAATGGACAATGTTCTACATATTCCTACATTGGGAGCAAATCTCATAAGTCTAGGCCTTTTACAATGCACTGGGGCCACTATTAAAGGGCTCAAATATGGAATTTGCTTATCTTGGGAGGACCGAGAATTTCTATATGCAAATCTCATGGGAACTCACGGCACTTTGTATCAAATTGATTGCATGCTCATGGGGACTCTTGAGGGACATTGTGCATTTATTGCCAATGAATTTACTATGCACCTTTGGCATTGAAGATTCAGACATATCAGTCCACGTGTTATAAAATCTATGAATGATCAAAATCTTGTCGCTGGCTTAAAAATTACCTTACTTGACAAATTTGACTGACTATGCAGTGGTTGCGTCCAAGGAAAATCATCATGCACTCCGTTACCAGAAGTCAGTACGTCCAAATATAAGAAGAACAAATTCTTGGTAATGGATTTAACTGGTCCGATGAGTGTCCCAACATGGAATGAATATTAATATGCACTAGTTGTAATCAAAGTTAATTGCAGACTCCTGATTTAAAGACTCCTCAAGCAAAAAGAAAACATCGATGATGAGGTTCAAGAGATTGTGGCTAGACTTGAACGTCAATCTGGACTTGTAAAGATCATCCAAACTGATAATGGAACAGAGTTCATAAACTCTGCAATGAACAAATTCTGTTCACTCAATGGTATCAAGCACAAAACCACTAATCTTTATCAACTAGAACAAACCAGGATTGCTAAACAAGCTATTGCTGTGTTTATGGAGATGACTAGATGTATGCTCTATGGAGCTAACATGGATTTATGTTATTAGAGTGAGGCGTTGATAGGGACAGCCCAGCACTGAGGGCAGAAAAGAGCAAAAGTATCCCAAATGAGGATGCCACCCTTCAGCGGGACCAACAGGACCCAAAGACGGGATAGGTTGGGAGCAGACCAAAAAACGGTACAGAACGAACCTGGCGGTACCCACCGCGGAACCCCAGAAAGGAACAGAGGAATGGAATGACGGAAGAATAGGGGACGGAAAGCAGATAGCAGAGAAGGAAAGCAGGATCCGCTAAGAGACAACGGAGGAACCTTAGTTGGATGGGATACTATAAAAACTGTACAATATGTTTGGAATAAAGCATCTCTTTTACCTCGAAACATAGTCCAGAGTTTACGATACAGAGTTCAAAAGACATTCTGAACTTGTCCATTGCGTCCTGCGTATCCAACAGCGTTTCTGTCACCAATTCCGATAGCGTCCTCTCTCTTACCGCGCTTCTACCGATCCGTCGTCTACCGCAAAAACATAACATCCCGATAAACCACTAGAAGTTTCCGCCAAAAAGCTTCTGTCCTACCGACAGCTACTTTCGTTGCGCGCTCAGACGGTCGATTTAGAGCAATCAGGTGGTTATCCTCGAAAGATTCTTTGCTGACTATCAGTCACCCCTATAGCACGCTAATAATAAAGACTTAACAAAAGTCAACATTCTGCTTATAGGAAGTTAGTGACGTTATCAGCATTTATGTATGCCGTTTATATCTGCTCCATTACGCCTACTTCGGCTCTTCAAGGGAAAGTTCCACTCACCATATGAAGTCCAACTAACAAAAAACCCAATGTATCGCATCTTTGTGTATTTGGTTCACTAGGATGGGCTCACGTACCAAAAGAGGTCTGTCATGGAAAGTTAGAGTTCAGGGCTGTATGTGTACAAATGCTGGGATGGTGGGTCAATGAAATGAAAGGTTATTGACTCAAAAATCTCAAAAATGGCAAATTAATTGCATCAAGAGACATACAATTTTATGAAGATGATGTTCCGAGCGAACTGGCTCAAGTTCAATCTGAAATCGAGCAGTCTACAATGTCCAGAGTGTCAGGGGACTCCTCATTTCTCCCTTCTTTCACTCCTTATTCCTTCATTCTTCCTCTATTTATTTCCTTATTTTTGCTGTCACTCTTTTACTTTACTGCTTCTATTCTTTCAACACTACCTATTAGTACTATTCTCAGCCCTTGAG